>CM043016.1:131909349-132066228 GCA_023690525.1 Holotrichia oblita | reverse complement strand
ATTAAAATCGTTGTACCGCACAGGCAAATATTTAATCCCGAATAATTGTATAGCCACCAAACCATATACACACATTGATTCAAAATAATTGGCAAATTCTTATTTAAAAGCCGTAATAAACCTGTTAAGCGTGGTTGGGTAAATATGAAGTAGTGAATTTCAATTAAAGTACTAAAATGCGAATTTAAATACGTACGTATACGCTGCGGACTGCGGTATAATCGTCTCCCTCCGTTTTGCCGCTTTTGTTGCGTCAATCGTAAATGTCACTTATTCCGTTGATAGTCGTACCGCTCGTACAACTACGCGACAGCAATAAAATTATAATCGCTCCGCAATGAAACGTATAATCAAGTTTGTTGAGAATCCGTTTAGATATACATAGCAGGTATATCCGTTCCCCACAACAATCATCAATACCACCTACTCGAACACAGTGTTGCCATCTATACCACACTTAAATTATTTTTTTGAATATACCTACTAGGCAATATATTAAGTACCTAATAGTTTTCAGTAAAAAGGTCTATCAACATTAGATTATTTATTTGGATGCATTTACGCGCACACACACACATAAGTTACACAGCTATAGTTCCACAGTATATATTAATACAGATTAAGAAGTTGCTGCAATTAGCACCCACCACAAGGCAAAAAGAAAATTACGATTGCAATCGCAATATTTATCGCGCACTGATAAGTAAAAAAATGTATCAAAACTTAAAATTAGTTAGTTAGTATAAGAGGGGAAGAAGTGGGAAGAGGAGAAGCATCGAAACAAGAACAACCCACTCAATCAAGCAACACATAACATATCTACAACAGCATAGATACCTTTTTGTGTATATTCAAAGATTTCATTAGAAAGTATATTCTGAAAACTTTTTAATTGAAAACAAGTTCTTTTTTGAAATAATATTGAGAATTTGATGATGGCAGTAATACTGATCAATTGGAGCAAACCCAAAGCACAGAACGGCACACGAATACAAAACATAAATAGCTCACCATAAACAGTTTTTTTTATTATTATTTCCCAATAATCCTATAAATAAATAGGTCCCTATTTCCACATATATGTATTTTGGACTTTCCAATATTAATAATTTTCGTAATTTTTTTGTCTTGCAATGTTTTACACGTTTTCCGTCTATTTGTAATCCTTGTATATAATAATTGTAATAATAATTATGTTTTAGTATTGTTTTATATCGATATCCTTTTTTTGTGGTTATTATTATTGAGGCAATTTGTAGTATATATTGCATACAACAAATTTGGAATAGCTTGTAAATGTGCAGCCCTAAAACACAAACAAACAGCTCTGGTAATATTTTATATGTTACTTGCTAATTTGTATTCGTTGAATGTATAATTGTGCACATTCTTCACTAAAATCATAAATAGACAAACTGGAAGAACCAAGAGTGCTACTGGACAGCGCTACGGTCATTCTCCTGATGAATTCAACAGGCACTTTGCGACTGCTGCGGGAGAACTACAGAAATTGCTACATCCCACTTCACAAGATCCACTCAGGGCAATCCGGAAGATTCCAGTAAAGGGAGATTCTTTCTTTTTTAAACGAACAACCGCTGCAGAAATTATAAATATAAACACAACTAAAATTAAAAAGAACAAAAGACTGTTACGACATTGACACCGAACTGCTTAAATTCGTGATAACAGCAATAGCAAATACCTTGGAACATATATTTAATAGCTGTATAGCAACAGGGACTTTTCCGGATAAACTGAAACTGGCCAAAGTTAAGCCAATTTTTAAGAAAGGCTCCCCCGAGGACATATCAAATTATAGGCCTATCGCGATTCTCTCCGCCTTTTCCAAGGTAATTGAGTCAATAATAACTACGAGAATGCTAGAATTCCTCGAATGCAATAAATATATCAATAAACAGCAATTTGGCTTCCGACCTGGGTTACAGACGTCAGATGCAATAAAAGAACTACTGACAATAGTGGCAAATAGCCTGGAGGTAGAAAATGATATCGGGGCTCTTTTCTGTGACCTCTCTAAGGCGTTTGATTGTGTCTGCCACACAACTCTACTGGGGAACCTGGAATATTACGGCTTTACGGGAACTACCCTTCAGCTCATTGAATCGTACCTAAGAAACCGATACCAATATGTCAGCGATAATGGTAGAAATAGCAACAAATTGCAAATTAATACAGGAATAGCACAGGGCTTTATCATTGGCCCTTTGCTATTCACAATATACATAAATGATTTACCGAACGCTCTGGACTTTAACACATTATTATATGCAGATGACACCACAATAATAATCCAAAAAGGTGAAGATCCACATTGCTAAACAACAGGCTAAAGAATGGTTCACTTCTAACGGACTTACCATTAACATTAACAAGACTACCGAAATACAGTTTACTGGTAACAAAAAAATGGCCTCGGCTCAAAAACTGAAATTCCTAAGAATTTATCTGGATCCACTACAGACCTGGCGCCCACATGTTGACCATATGGTACAAACGCTTTCCTCCGCCGTCTACGCGATACGACAAATTTCCAGAACAGTTAACAAGGAAGCGGCAAAAACAACCTATTATGCACTATTTCACTCTCGGATGACCTATGGCCTAACACTATGGGGAGGATCTGCACACACATTGAAAATAGTAATCTTACAGAAAAAAGCCCTTCGTGCTATACAAAACGTTCCTAATACATGCTCCTGTAAACCTCTTTTTCTAAAATACCGCATCCTCACCATAATGTCAATATACATTCTTCAGATCCTCAAATTACCAAAGCAAATCTAGCATCCTATCCGTGTGTCAAAGATAAGCATGAACACAATACAAGAATCAACAAACAACTCTCAATCATGGACAACAATGGGTATCCGTGTCTTCAACAGACTACCATCTGAGTGGAAGGAGCTACCCTTGGCCATATTCATAAGAACTCTGAAGAATCACCTGCTCGAAAAGGTTTGCTACACAATGCAAGATTTTATGGAGTCACTACCATGACACTAAACCTCTACGAGGGAGCGTTTTTATATTCGCGGAATAGGGGATAAGGGGTGGAAATCAAAAAACCAAATTATTTTTCTTTTTCAATATATTCACCTGCAAGACGGATACATTTTTCACATCTTTCAATTAATTTATTTATACCCTCATGAAAAAATGATTTCTCTTTATCTGCAAAATACGCCGAAACTGCCTCCTTAACTTCATCATCGGCAGTAAATTTTTTACCCTGCAGCTCTTTTTTCATTTTCGGAAACAGGTAATAATCACTCGGGGCCAGGTCTGGGCTGTAGGGTGGGTGATTCACAATTTCGAAGCCCACCTTATGCAGGGCAGCTAACGCAACACGGCTCTTGTGGACGGGCGCGTTGTCGTGCAAAAGCAGCACACCTATCGTCAATTTTCCCCGTCTTTTCTCTTTAATGGCTTCTTTTAGTCGCTCTAATATTGAAGCGTAATATTCTCCGGTTATAGAAACACCTTTATCTTTATAATCAATCAACAATATTCCTTCCGAGTCCCAAAATACCGTTACCATGAGTTTCCCAGCTGATTGTGACACTTTAAATTTCTTGGGAGGTGCTGTGCCCTTTTTATGCCACTGCATGGAGTCTCGTTTGGACTCAGGTTCATAATGATGAACCCAAGTTTCGTCTCCAGTAACAATTCGACTCAATACACCATCCTTGTCTTCATTACACAGGTCCAAAAATGCACGCGAACACTCTACACGCTGTTGTTTTTGCGGCGGCGTGAGCATTCTCGGCACCCATCTTGCGCTGACCTTAGACATGCCGAGATGATCGTGTAGGATTTTAAAAATTGTTGTATCGGATACTCCAACCATTTCTGCGAGTTGTTTCTTCTTTAGTCGAGCATCTTCGAGTACAATTTTTTCAACTTTTTTGGATAAGTGCTGGCGTGGTCACCTTAATGCTCCTGCCCGGCCTCGGTTCGTCTTCAAGGGATTCCCTTCCTTGTTTAAATAAACTATGCCACTTGTACACCATGGTTTTTCCTGGACAAGAGTTGCCGTAAACCAATGACATCTCATTCATTATGGCACGATATTCGATTTTTTCCATATTTCACTTTTCACTCCTGATTATGTTACTTGGTTGACGATAGCTCAAAGACTAACTGTCTAATAACAATGAAACTTCGTATTTATACTAATTATGAGTCGCTGCACAGGCCACGCTCCCAATGCGCCTAATCACCCCTACAACCCGCTCATTCCGCGAATATAAAAACGCTCCCTCGTAAGTATTGAAATCAATTTGAAAAAATCTATACCCACAAGTCATGGTATCGATACCAAGCTATTGATTCAAGGTAAAGTATCGATACTTTGCCGATTCCAGTACTCGGAATCGATACCGTACACGGAATCGATACACCGGTAAGTATTGATATCTCGATTGGTATTGATACCCGATACCGAAAATGTCGATATCGCTCAGCCCTAGTCATCAGTGGTAACAAATCAACAAAATGTCTGCGACAAGCTATGTAGTTTGATACACTACGCTATTGTATATAGTAACTTACAGAACACCAACTCGAAGACCGGTTTGAAAATATATGTAAGTATGTATATTTATCTCGGTTCAGCGTTAATATTGAATAATAGTTACTCTTATAAAGTTAGTTATGTACAAAACTTAAATTTGCTTCACATTGTTATGTGATTATATGTTTTAATCAACTACACTATATGGTGTATGTAAATAAGAAATCTTACGAAAACCCGCAATTATTATTTAAATAGTATTTTGTATATTACAGTAAAACCAACTTACTAAAAAATCAAATCGTTTACAAACTACAACTTTAAACTAAGATAATGTCTTTTCTACATATCTATACCGATAGGTATATTTCTACTTTTTATTCTTTTGTATTCTCTAAAATACAAATACAATAAACATTAAATTATTAATAAATTGTATAATAAATAGACGTCACAAATACATTTTTTTAAATTTGTTGTGTACTTCTCTGTGAACAAACCAATAGAAGTCATTCTGAATCAATATTAATTGGTACACATTCATGGTTGAATTTTATTCGCTCAATAATGATATAACAGTTCTAGGAATTTGACATGAGATGATCACTTTAGAGAGAACAGATCAAAAGGTTATCCACCCCTAATAATAACCAGAAAAAGTGTTTAGCCATACTCTTGAAAGGAAATGCTTTCAAAATGCAACTTTATCTAGGTATTCTATTCTATTCTTTTCATATCAAAGAATTCTTCAATAAATAAATAAAATATTACCAAAATGCGGTATTACAAAGCTTAAAAATGGTTATACGACGTCCGTGTACAAGAAAATGATATCGCTAGACCTGTTATGTACATTGTATGCAATTGAATATATATATTTCATATTTGATGTTAAACAATGTTTAACATATTTTGCTCTGAAAATACATTATTTTATTTATCCAAATCTTATCCAAACTTGGTATATTTCGTCCATTACAAATCGGCTGGAAGAATCTAAACGGAAAATTTTGGGGCGCTTTTGACAAAAATAATTGTTAACTAAAGAAATTATTCAAAAGCAGGAAAATTGATGTCAATGAGAAATATTACATATGTACCAGGTTTTTCAATTATTGTCATATCTGATTATTTCCATAGTTTTGGAAGATATGTACTTCAGTAATAGATATTACGGCTTAAAAATTACATAATTACATAATTGAATCGTTCCCAGATTTTAGACTATTCTTAAAAGTAAATCTCCGTTTAGTTGGTGTCTTAAAAATGTGTGAATGGCAGCCACATTATATCTAAAATAAAATGCAATTTTATCAAAAGGAATTGACAAAATACCAACAATTAAAACACGGAATTGTGTATAGAAAATGTGAAGATATGACAACATTGCCTGTATATATACATACATATATGATATAAGTAGGTATACACAGTCAACACGGCGAGTTTATGTAAAAGATATGAAAAAGGCCATTTTATTACCCGTGTAAAGTATGGCAGCACGAACCTTCAATTACTGATCGACATGGCCGTAAAAGTTGTTATTATTTTGTCACCTGAATATGAATGTATATACAACATACTGACTATTTGACTTGTGCCTGTCAAATCAGTAAATATATGTGTTCTCGGTTAACTTTCAATGGCCGAGTCCCGGAATAAGTAAATTATAGAGGCCGGTTTATATCAGTTACATATGGCTGCTCTCACCGACTGTTCTCCGTTACACTATATAATACTAAGAAACGAGAAACAAACCAGTTTCTGGCTATTTTTAATTAAAATATCATACGCGTAACTGCTTAAAGCTTCCAACAACGTATAGAGGCAAAATAAAAATACTACAACAAAATTAAAGTTGTTAAAAATGCGTTATTATGTTATTGTTAACTCATAATCGGCGATTTCGCAAAAGATATATGTCAATTATCTTGGTATCAATATGCAATGCTCCATCTTATAAGAAATTATAACAAAACGAGTTTTACGCTGCAGTAGTCCTAAGTAAAGCTTATTCTGATAATATCAAGCAACTAACTAGCATATACCGCTTACAACATCCAATTACCTCAAATCATATTCAGAAGATTGCTTCTATATTAACACTACTACTATAGAGGTTTCCACGCATCCTACATAGAATTCCTGAGGTACGCTTTGATAATTTCAAATGACAGGTTATACATATATAGAATTTGAATCAAAGATGGCGAAAAATATACAATAAAAATAATTGTATGTTGGTTACAATTATTGTAACCAACAAACATGTATACCTATGGCAAATTTAAAATAGAATTTGCCAATGATAGCTGGACAAATTGCTAATACAATAATAATACTGCGTTGCTATTTGTTATTATTTTTATTATTAATTTATTGTTTTATTATGTTGTTATTTGTTAGCTGGTTATTAGGTAGGGTCTTAGCTGATCCCTGCCTACATTTATGTCAGTATTTCTATTAACATCTTGCTGTCTTTTCTTTGTTTAATGAAACCTAAATAAAAGTAATTATTGGTGTTATTAATACACCAAGTTCCAGAACTGATGAGCAGATCCGGAATCTTAACTAACAGTTTTTATTTTATTTTAAATGTGGATTAGATTAATATAAAATTTGCATTGACCAAAGCAACAATAGGAGAAAATCAGTGGCCGCTAGATGGCTCTCAAATATCAACGAAATCGGGAAAACAATTCTGTTCTGTCATTCTGTCTGTTTACTTCTTGCATTACATTCGTAAACATCAGTTCCCAAGTTCATTATTAAACATGCTAAAAATCGAAATATGAATTTTGGATATTATAAAGTATGTTGGTAGCCGGGACAGATGAATTATAGAAGGTGAGGCCGTATTTAAAGCAGGCCATATAATTTTGTGTGGTGTGAAAGTGAATGACTCGAAAACTATAATGAGTTTGTGTTTACAAACAAGTGTCTATAAAATCAGGAGATTCTGTTTAACAATTCAAATACACAATTAAAAGAACAAGGAAAATTATGTGGATTTGTTGATTTAGAAAACTAAATAATCGAAAAGCACTCGTCGCTAACATTACCAAGAAGGCTGCTTGAACAGTGCGACATTAAAATAACGGGTTTAATTGAATTATTGTTTAATTTGAACTTGTATTTGATGCTACTTAACATCAAATGACGAAACCAATGGCAAACGTACAGAGGCGATTGGCGCAATTACATATTAAGAACAAGATAAGAACTGATAAAAAATTTAAATCAGTCAAATTCAATGAAAAATTTTCGACGCAGCTGGAAACGCTGATAGGAAAAATGTGTATGAACAAATGGTATAATTGTGGAAATGTAACAAACATTGTAGGTATAGACATATTGCAGCATATGTTTTTGTTCAAAAAGGCTTAGCTGTAGCATATTTACAAGATTTAAAAAAGTAAAACACTAATAATGAAGTTCTAAATACAACTTTTTAATTTATTTACCACAGAATCAAACAAGTATATACTTATCACACTGTCATTGTCAAAATCAGAAAATATATCAATTTTGCTTTAGATTTCTGTATGAAATTGTCACTAAAGTACCAATAACTATACGTGGAGATTTTTAAAAACATTTACTGAATTCAAAATTGAAATATAAGAGGATGATTAGGAATTGAGATACTTACATTGTTTAGATACATACATTACTTTGTCTAATAAAATGGAAAACAGATAAATATTAATCTTTCTTTGTACAAAATTGTGATAACGACATAAATAAGAATACTAAAACAGTTGCTGCAGCTATAACAAAATATTTTGATTGAGGTCACACTAACGTAGACGTCAGGGCGGGCAACAAGTCGCGTAAGACTGTATCTCGGAATATTTGTCCTAGGTTCTGAAAGGAAAAAGTTTTGACAGTAAAAGTTTGGTTTTAAAGAAATTTCAGGAAATTAGTTCCAGATTTTACTGCTAAGGGGCGTAACTGGTATTTTCAAATCTAAAATTACTATTATCTCAGAAAATCGCAGAATAAACTATAATTTTGATATCGCCAATTGAAAGCTCATTTAATACCATACATTTTTTTCGTGACATTTTTTCGTATCTGTCATCATAAGGGATGGGGAAGACCATCTATTCGTCAATGTTTAAAGTTTAATATTTCCGTTACTGTTCAACCTATCCGAATAACCTTCGACTCGTTTGAAAGGGAATTGTGTGGACTTTAAACAGCGTTTATATGATATATCCATTAGTTTCAAAACTAATAAAGTAGAGGTCGCTTTCTTGAGCGGTTACTTCTTTTTACGATTTTCTTAAAAAAATTGAACGGAACGATACTACTGTGTTAATAGGTTCGTAAGTTGATTTAAATTACGCGTTAAATTACGTTTTACTGAATACCGCATCTCGATATCTCTATTTGTTCCCAAGTTATCGCAAAACAAAAACTAGCAAGTATAAAGATACAAACGAGTCAGACAATAATACCAAAAAATAAGTTGGCTTTGGAAAACATTGCATATCTCTAAGGACTATTATTTTTTCTTCCGTTGATGTTGGTTTTGACCATTCAAAATGCTTGTTATGAATATTCAGGCCGTCGATATGATAGCAGTATACTTTGAGTGTTTGCAGAATGGAACAATAGCTCAAAGAGAGTATGCGTTGCGGTATCCACATGGCCATCATTTAGGAAGAACAGTTTTTCCGAGCCTGGTTCAACGATTACGTGCTGCTGGAAGTTTTCGCCGACCGATGTTTCATAGGCGTCGTAACGGCAGAACCGAAGAAAATATTATCAACGGTTTGGCATATATAGAGTTTAATCCCCATATTAGTACTAGAACTTTATCGTTAGAGCTAGGAATACCACGGACTATGTCCGAAATTTTTTTATAGATATCAGGTAAATTTACATATTTTAAAAATATATTTAATTAAAAACAATTACTTACATTTTTCTGGGAATATTGAAACCAAACATTCACCAACTATTAAAGTGTCACATTCATAATGAGTAAGTACTGTAAAGTCTCAATGCAAGTTATCACATTGCATCTTAGAATTACATATAAACAATAAATCGATGAATCTGTACACACAGAAAAAGGATTTCTATATTTAAGAAATTATTTTCTCTTGAGGAAATCCACTTAACCTAAGTAATTTTTTATTTGTTAAGAGAAATTTTACTATCTATACTACAATTATTACCACTAACTTGTAGGAAAAACTTTCAAAATGTCATTGAATTAAACAACGAAATTTCTTTATTTACCATTTAAACTCTTACGTGCGTAGTGCAATAGGATCTATAAATTGTCAAATAGCATGAACTCCTTCTCAGAATTTCCATTTAAAAATAAACTAAAGCAGCTCTGTCTTAACAAAAGCTATATTTGGTTGGATAAAATTGTCGTTCAGGATATAATGCTTTGCGTGGCTGGGGGTTTTCAGATAGCGACATTCGGTAGTGTTTTTATTATTGTTTTGTTTTAATTTTTTTTGTTGTGCTAGTATTTATTTTCTTTAATTTTTTTTTTGTATATACAAGGTGGTGCAACCAGACAGGGTGGACTATTGTAATTAAACGGTGAGGAATTTCGATCAACCTTATTGGAATTTGATTGAGAGCTACATGGGCTACGTTTTAAAAATATTTTCTTTATACAGGATGAGTGAAGCAGTGGATGACGAGCCAAACTTATGCTTTTTTTTGTAATGAGACCCTTAGTATTAAAATATTACAGTCGATTCTGCTAATTAATACAAACAATTTGGTATAACATTAGTTGGATCGAAAACCCATAGTTACTGGAAGCGATTAAAGTTGAAAAAACGCTTCAATGTTGTCCATTTTTTATAAGAACCGGAAATGAATATTAAAAAACTAATTGTATCACTAAGGGTGGGTTTATCAATGTGAGGATAAATAAATTAACTTGCAGATAAAATTTTATTCGTAAGCTAATTACAATGAAACGTTTATTGAGTGTTAAATTGAAGTTATCTGCAAGATAAAGCATTGTAGTTGCTAAATTATATCTCCCAGTTAGCAATATCTGTCAGTTACTTAACTAACACTTTTATCTTCACATTGATATACCCACTCTAAATGTGCTAAATTGTTGAGTAAAATAATGGCCTACACTTAACTTCAACATTGCAAAGTGTTAGAATAATTAACTCGGGATTTTTATGTCTGCAGCGTGCAACTAGTTCTCTTATGACAATCCAGAATTTCCTTAGCACCAAAGTTTACAGATTTTAACGGTCTAATTTAGTGTGGTAGGTAAGCTGTAAATGCCGCCGGCACCGTTGCGTCGGCGTGATAATATCAAAATTATCGAGCTGTATTACTGTACCTACATATGTAGTTAAGTGTGCTTTTGTACATATAGTGATGTGAATTGATCGGCAGTTTTTATGTACACTTTTCGTGAACCACAATTTGCACTTACTTAGTCACATCTGCTCCCCTAAATATGCACTGTGTAGTAGGACAGTCTAGCTGCATTGTCCATTAAGGTAGTGCGACATAGCAAAATAGTGCTGTTAAGTTGTCCAATACAACAGTTAATAATACTGCTGGCTAACACTTGTCAGCGCAATAATCTTTAGTATTGAGACAATTTGTTATTATAAATTAGGGTAAATTGCGGTGTGACATATTTATTTAGTAAGATTAGATGAAGATGAATTCCATTTTCTTTATAGAAGACTACAAGACGATGAGAGAGCTGAATTCTATAAGTACTTTAGAATGGGATGGGAAAAGTTTATTCAGTTAACCCTAATGATATATTTATTATTTTTGAAATATGAAATAGCGAGGTGTATCGAATGTCGTTTACGACTCATTATTGAGATATGTGATATATTGCTATTTTTAATTTTGGTTGTTTTAGCAATTGTGAGAATTAAAACAAAACAATAATAATAAAGGGATAATAAATAGAATCAATAGTGTCTAGAGTTATAAATCAATAGATTAAGACGAATGTAGAGGACAGAGAGGTAACAATAATACAGGAAGTTGAATTGTTTGTTGGTAATGATTGTGAGTATGCTGATGCAAAACTCACGGATTTCGAAAGCTGTTGATACTGATGAGGGTTGTGTATATGTTTGTGTTGACTGTTGTGGAACAAGCCCGTTTAATATTACCACAAATTTGTTAACAAACATATATGTATATTGGCGTATTGAATTATTTCCGTGTTTTTCAACTCATAAACAAGCGATGATAAAGATATACTCGATTATACAGGATAATCGATATTTCCGAATCTTCCACGAGTATCATCTAAAATTGAAATAGTTCCAAAAGTTAGGTCAATAAATTTCAAATCGTAATGTTCGTAATATTTTTACCATCATATTATCGAAGTATTCCTACATGTTATCTTCTCGAATAAGAGCGAATTCAATATTTTTAGTAATATGTAGATAGATAAATACAGAATTCCATTAAGAAAAATCGTAAAAGTGATTGTTAAACATGGAGACGGCTCGGTCATGGTGTGGGATTGTATAGCAGCCACTGAAGTGAGCAATTTACTTTTTATAGTCGGGATAGTGGATACATTCAAATAGGTAGATATTTAACATTGAAAGCGTAATAACATTAGGTTCTTAAAGGAATTTCTATTGTATACATTGCTAAGACGTGACTCATTTTTAACACCCTTCATAGGAACAATACCCCAAAGGAAAAACACCAATCCTTCGATACACAAATTAAAGAAATTTTCAAGTATAAAGTGGGGGAGGATGGGATATTGAATGTTACTACGTTATTGACTCAAGGCATGCAACCAAGTCTTCATACAATTTGATGCCAAATAAATATTAGGTCTCAAGATTTAATTATTAAATGGAATAGATTTACTGTAAATTTTGGTTTCGTTATAAATCAAACCGTTAAAAAATATAAATTGAATTCTTCAATAATAAAAGAGGAAACTATCATCTAACATAGAATAATACGCGGGGTATGAATGTCTTTGACACAGTTCCTGGTTTCACAGTCTATTATCTTCAGTCTACTGTGTAGAATCTTACTTGAGCTTATGACTCTAAAGTTCCACATTTTTCCTTCCTCCCTCCCAGCCCTCCCCATCCCTCCGCCGCTAACTTACTAACTTACGATCAGTTTAATAGAGAGGTTATAGTGTGGGGTCATTAATATGAAGCCCTTATTTGGCAAAATACAAAAAAAATGTCCAGTGCAAAATATGCGGAATTTTTAGGAAATTCCGATTTTGATGATTGTGATAGACCTGAAGTTGGTAAATTTTGTATAAAATATGAATTTAAAATGTTGGTGTACAGTTACGCCATCTAGCGATCATCCTAAACTTCCTTAAATAATTTCCAGATGTTTCTCTGGGCCGCTTTAGTCAGCAATATTTTTTTGCCGAACCGTTCCTGAGATATGGCCGAGCGCCAGTTTTAGTTGGCCATCCGGTATATATATTTACTAAATTTAACCTATCCTTTACTGCGTCATACGTTAGAATTGATTCTTAACAGGATTAAGTATGAATACAAGACAAATTTATAATAACTAATGTCATCTATGCAATATTTAAACAATTATACCTATCATAAGTAAGATTTGAGCTAGGTGCTTGTTGCGTTAGTAATCAGAAATACAAGAGGAATACTAAAATCAATGTTATACATACATATATATAATAAATTAGGTAATACTATACATAAGTATGTCTTATCCTAATAGTTTCGAAATTTTCAATTTGTAATCTATTTATATTAGCAATTATAATCTATTAATTGATTTCAATAAGGCCACCCGTAGTGTTAAAGATCCAAGATTAATTCTAGAAAATAGCAATATACATATGGTATATAACCTGCTATTTTTTGCTATTGTCGTATAAATTAGAATAGTTTGAATTTTTCATTCGTATTATATTTCGAAAGAAAGAGGATCCTAAGAAAAATAATTTATCAGATAATTAATATGCTAGTTAAAGTAACGATGTTGGCTTTTTAATGTATGGTGTAACAAAATGTTTTTTACACATTCACGAAAAGCATGGCATACACATACCAGTGTATTGTTGCAAGTCATACTTGTTAACACACTTTCCGTACAGGTGGGGCAACTTTCAGTGTAAATACATTTCATTATGGTACAAACTGTTATTTTTCGTAGAACTATTTACAATAATTGGCTATCTAAAAACATGGCCAAAAATTGCTAGGTATTTTTAACACTTAATAAAAGGGGAATCGGTCGAAGATTAAGATGAAATTGTGTGGTATAACATGTAAAGGTAAGATTATCTGTGAGTAAATGTATGAATCAATTATATATGAAGTTTCGAAGAAATTATGTGTACAGTTAGTTTTTAGAATTGAACATGAGAATATTTTCTGAAACTATAATCATTGATCAGTGAAGTACAGTAAGTTGAAGTACAGTTTTCTCCTGTTTTTATTTTGTGGAATTTTATCCTTAATCAATTTAAATCACTTGTTGATTTTGTAAAGCAGATATATGTTAATTAGTGAATAAAGTATATATTTTTATGTTTTTAATAGAATATGTAAAAAACGGTATTACGATATTAATTTTTCCTAATTAGATACTTAATAAATGAAGTGTAAATAAGCTTAACTGTTTGAGAATGTTTACATGAAAAGCGTTACTACAAAAATTTCAGGTCTTTGAACTTTATTTAAGGTTGTTATGTCAAATGTCTTTACAATTGTATAATATTACTAGGCAATATGTCTGCCGAATACCTTATGAATTATGTGAACGAAATGGAATACAGCAATAAGCTTTAAGTTGAACTCCAGAAACATAAATATCCAGCAGATAAAGTGTCCGCTATGCATTCAAAAATAAATGTGCTAACTTTGTTTGAAAGAGGGTTCGTAGTATATTGCATGACTGCTAGAACATTTATTGGATCATGCAAAAATATGAACGATACACTTATTAGGCATTATGAAGCAGTTTAATGAAAAAAAACTAAGCCAACTAAGAAAGGTCCTGTATTAATTTTACATTATCACAATTCCTACACAAAAAAATTTAAAAGTTGACCTTGCTTGTCAGAATAATGTATAGCAATAGTGAGTTTACCACCGCACGCTTCGTAAAAGCTTCTCGATAAGATGTTCATTGGTGCTTTAACATTTCACTGTACTGAAGTTATACGACATTGGATACATCACAGTGAATCATATGGCATATGTGCGCTTTTTTGTAAAGCATATTTAATGTGCCGGATCGGCATTATAGCTGTCGATGGATTCCAAATTAACCTATCCATGTACTACCATGTAGTAGAAATACATTTTCCGATGTAGAGTTTGCTCCATCATTCGGCAATCAAGTTGTCTTGGAAGGATTAAAAAAAGGTAAGAGTATAAAGTCAAACAGTATAGAATTGCCTGGACCTACTTCTACCTGCGCAGAAGCCATGTGATTAAATAAGATCTAGGCAGGATTTGTATACAAGAAAATATACACTGGCAGCAACAAATAGGAGATATGTATTAACAATGTATAAAATCGCAATATGCTGTACATATGTATATAGTAAGACAAATATACGATGAACAGATGGTCTTTGAGTAAAAATAACACGTGTTGAAGTTTTTGCTTAGTTTGCTTTATCACAAAAACGCAAAAGTTGTAATACAATAATTCGTTCTGTGTATTCAGTATTCACTTGACTTGTGTTGAAGGCGATTGGAACATCAGTTTTGCACACTAACAATGCCTTTGCAGTATCTGAGTGCCGATGAAGCTAATAGAGGCATCGGAATTCTTTAGGCCGGTATGCGGCAGGTAGATGTTGCTCGAGAATTAAGAACAACACAAAGCGTGATCAGTAGACTGTGGAACAGATTCCAAGAGACAGGATCGGCTGGTAGAAGACGAGGCCAAGAACGGAAAAGATGTACAACTCGGAACCAAGACAGGTACTTAACGGTAAACGCTAGAAGAAGCCGAATTACTCCTGCGACAAGATTGAGACAGCAACTTGAAGCAGCCACCGGTGCTCGTATCTCAGTTAGAACTGTGCGAAATCGGTTACACGAAATAGGATTAAGATCTAGAAGACCATTGAGAGCGGTACCATTGACGGAAAGACATCGTCGTGCAAGACGAGCATGGGCACAAAATAGTAGAAACTGGGACGAGCAATGGCACACAGTTCTTTTCACTGATGAGTCTAGATTTGGGCTATATAGTGATTCTAGAAGAGTTCTCATGTGGAGAACCTCGTAAGAAGCAAGCCACCGAATTAATGTCCAAGAAATTTATGCTATCCGAGGTGGTACTGTTATGGTTTGGGGAGGAATAGCTCTAGGCCGTCGTATACACCACTTTACATATGCCTGAATAATATGAATGGAGCGTTATACTCTCAGGATATCGTTCAGAGTATTGTTGCGGCTATGGCGCGAGATGTCAATAGAAATTTTATTCTTTTAAATGATAATGCACCTCCTCATCGCACTGGTCTTGTCCGTAGAACTTTAAATGAAAATCGAATCAGACGTCTACCGTTACCATCACGTTCTCCGGATCTAAATCCTGCGGAACATGTCTAGGATTTGATGCAAAGACGCCTCGATAACTACCAACCACTCCCCATGAATCGGACAAATTTAGTAGCAGTGCTTTCCAATATATGGGATAATTTACCGCAGGATATCCTGGATAACCTAATTCTATCTATGCTACGAAAAATTAGGGCAGTTTTGGATTCTACCGGAGGCCATACACGATATTAATGCAAATTAAATATTTTACTTATTTGTAACACTTTCTTCTTTTTTAATTTTAGTTTCATTGTGTTAATTTTTCTTTCAAAATATAACTCTATTTCTTCTTAAATTTGCTAATAAATATCTTTAAACTTCATATGCTAACTTATTCCAACAACATAATTGAGTATTCGTAATATCATCTATTTGTTGCAGCCAGTGTATAATCTGTGCTCAACAATGTCCATACAATACTTAATATCAATAAGATACAAACATCATGATTGTGGGACCTGTACCGCCGTAAAGGGTATACAATATTTTTGTGTAAATAAAGAATGTTAATAACTCAGTTCAATTTTAAGTGAAATAGCCCATATAATAAAATATCAACTTAAGCTCTGTTTAAGTCAATTCTAGAACCCACCATATACTAAGCAATCTCCAAATTTTTTCAAATTAATTTTTTAATAATTCGATTAGATATTGTTAAATTGTCTTTATCGTAACTAGCCTACCTTAAGCTCACATTTGGAAGCATCTTCGCAAAAGAGGATAACTGAGTCTGTTTCTGGAGAGATATACAGTAGACGCCCGCTTATGTGAATACCCGATAATGGAAACATCGCAGTCATGTGAACAGAAAATTCTTACTATAGGATGAAATTGAACGCCCGGTAATGTGAACAAGCATGTACAACGTACAATTCGATAATGTAAACAGTTTAGGGTATCGGTTATTTCCCAATTTGTTTGTACCATAACCGATGTTAATTTATGGAATGACGATAAAGAGATGGATGAGATACATGAAGAGGAAGATGCCAAGCGTAAATTTACTCAAACCAAAATAGGACATTATTTCTCATAATAATGTAAAATGTAGTTGTATTTCATATTATGTATTGTGTTATTTATTATTTATCTTTTAATAAACAAACATATGCATATTATGTACATACATTGCAATTTCTTTATAAATAAATCGAGTTCGCTAATGTAAACTTTCAATAACTGGTGCTTGGCTGATATCGTTCACATGAGCGAGCGTCTACTGTATTTACAATTTCTTAGTGCTGTGCATTCGAAGATGATATGAGGGTCTGTTTCCTCCTCCTCATTACAGAGTCTGCATAGGGGTTCATCTTTATAGATCTCCATCTTGTGCAGGTGACCTCTTAGACAGCAATGTCCTGTTAATGGACATGTTACTGCCCTAAGTCGAGTCTTGTTGTCAGCAGTTAATCGTTGTGATGGTCGTTCCGTCATCCGTTTGCTGTGCCTTTGTCCAGCTACATGGTTCCAATTTAATTGGTGCTGTTTTAGAATCATCTCATTAATTGCACCACGTACTGCACTCTTTGTAATACCTAGACGTGGCTGTGGTCCAATAAATTTCATTTGGGAACCCTCCCTCGCTAGTTGGTCTACAGTTTCATTGGCCGCTATACCTCTGTGTCCCGGCACCCACGCCAACAAATATATCATTATATTCAAATAAGTATACATTAATCTTGATTGATAATTCTAATTTCTTGAAATATATATGCAAGAATGTAGCTAAAATAAGTGCAGAAATAAGCTGGTTTACGATTCTCGTGTTCTTTGTCGTGCATAAAATTCCTGGTTCTGACTTCACTTCTGAAAATCATAAGATTAATCACCTGCAATAAAATCACAATCCTTTATATGATAGATAAACCACCGAAAAGGTGCAGTCAACACAATTCATTCAATTCAATACAAAAGCACATGTGCACATATTACGTCTATTGCATAGTTGCATATAGTGGTAGAAGCGCCACCTATAGCATTTTTTAGTTATTTCCATCAAGTAAACGATGTTCTTGTCTGTACAAATTATTTCTTGGATCAAATCTGATTTTCAAATGTTCATTTACTGTTCCCAAGATATTCAATTAACTTATAGTTTAAGTTTTGAATAAAATCATTTTTTGAAATACACTAAATATCAAAACAACAGCTATTCGGTAAGTCAATTTCATACGTTACATAATTATTTATTAATTAGTAATATACTGAAATATTATATGATTGTATTTTAAAATATGTTTTATAATTTATATCTCACGTTAACTTATAAGCAACATGTATATTTCAAGATTATTCTAATTTTGAGATATTTAACGACACATTAAATTTCGTAGTAGTTTAAATTTTATTTCACGGCAGTACAAAATCTACAATCAGTAACACATAAGATAGCATACATAGGTACATACGTAGGTACTCGGTAACATAAAATAAAATTATTCGCTTTGTAGACATACAAATTAATTCATCATTGTAACCTTATCTATCAATTCTAAACGAATAATTTAGTATTTACTCTTTCGCCTTGTCACTATTATTCACCAAGTACGATTTATATACCCAGAAACATTTTTGCATACATTTTTTGTTATAGTAATATATAATAATATATAATTAATTAATATATACTTGTATGTCTATCTACGCATAAGTCAGAATTAATTGAATATATTTGAAAAACTTTATCTAATATATCTATCCATCACTTTTCTCTAGACGAATATGCTTCTTTCAACCAGGTTGATATATAACCAGGTCTATATATAATTTGAATGAATAGTTTTTAGCCGTTGTATTCAACTACTAAATGATGAGAAATCTTGGTCTTAGAAATTACACTAACTAGTATAGAATAGCGGGCATTTCAAATAAAAACCAGGAGTTCCCTATGTGACGTTTCGGTGGCTATATTTACTCCTTCTTCAGGCCTATAATTATTAATCTGTTGAGGAAAACAAATATTCCAAGATTTTGACTTACACAATCAGTTTAGTAGAAAATACAGTGTCTACTAATTCCGCCAATTTCTACCTTGAAATATTAAGCTATTGAACGTTGCTTTTTAAAACTATTACTTATAGTACTCTTTATTTAATTTGTATCAATTTTGTGGTTTCCGTATTTGTGTAGCTTTCTGATCTCCATAACGGGCTTCAATCATTTGAAACAAAAGTTTTCCAGACTAAGAGAAGGAAACTTGAAAGAAAGTTTATTTATTAGACTGCAAATAAGAATGTTGGAAGATCCTACCTTTGATACAAAAGTCAACAAATATCGAAATAGCTACTAGGTCTTCTTTCAAAGCAATTATGATGACTTTCTGGGCAACCGAAAAAATTATATCTTTTCATTGTGAATGATGACTTATGCAACTACCACAAGTTTAATTTTTTAGAAATGCTGCAAATCAAATGTTTTATCTTGGAAACTAGTACATTACACTTCAACCCACTAAACACCTAAAACTTTTATCTACTAAAACGTCGACACTGACGCTGTCATTATCAAGGCAATAATAAAACTAAATTAAAATAAAACCTACAAATATCGGGATGGAGTGGTTTCAAGGACTGTGGGCTCGTAATAAACAATTAAAACATCGGTATCACCAAACACCACAACTTTGATTAATTACTCGGGACACGTGTTTCGAGAACCTATGGGTTCTCGAAACACGTGTCCAGACTAATTAATCAAAGTTGTGATACCCATGTTTTAATTGTTATTTTTAAATATTACGCACAGTCAATCCGATACGCATCATTAATTGCCGATTAACGAAAACAATGACGAATGCGGGATAGGACCGTTGTCACAGTTCATTACACATTACTTATTTTTGTATATTTCTAAACTTTTGTAAACATTTAGAAACTTACTATTGTTTAATTGTCTAATTAATTTAACGTTCGTATGATCGATGTTGTGATCTGCTTCAAAAATGTGTTGGACAATGCTTGATTTCTCAATTCTATTAAATCTAAGATTGGCCATATGCTCTCTAAATCTAGTTGAGACTGCTCTCTTGGTTTGTCCAATATATTTTTGATTACAATCTTTACAATTGATGTCGTAAATACCTAGACTTGGTTGTATTTTATCTTTAGGGTTACCGATGAGACTTCGTAAACTAGCCCAGAACTGTAAACTATTCTGAGATCTAGCTCTTTGAAGATTTTAAGTACTCAAACCTTTAGTGATAAAGGGAGCGTAAGGGACTTGTTGCTTCAAAACAGTTTGAGTCAACAATGTGTCCAGGAATATATTCGCTTAACTGACATCTGTACGAAACATTCAATTATCTAATTACTGATACGTATCGGATTGACCGTGCATGACATTTAGATTACCTGGTGTTTGTAGGTTTTATTTTAATTTAGTTTTATCACCTTGATAATGACAGCGTCGCTGTCGAAACGCGTCGGTGTTGAGTTAAAAGTTTTTGTTGTTTAGTGGGTTGAAGTGTTTAATGTTTTAGTTCTGCACCAAGAGATCCAGTGAAGAACTTGAAAACTAGTATCTTTCATTCGAAATACCAAGAGATAAATCCTATATTCTGTACTAAGTAAAGTAAAAATTGTCGCAAAAGCTATACGCAGCGACATTCTTCGTTCGTTTCTAAATCGAAAATCTCAATGGTAAAATATTGTACCATGCTTCATACGTCTTCACGAGGTTCACGAAGTTCGGTTTTTTAGTCTCTTAATAAGCGTTTGTGTTCGATATTTGTCGGTACAGGTAGCTGCAATTTTGAATTTAGACAACTTCTTATTTCTAATTTATTGAAAACAGTTTCTTTTTGATAGTAGAGTCTATTTTCAACATTTCTTCATTAGCATCCTCTCTTGAAAAACACAATTAGCAACGTTGTAAGACAATGTGTATGTTTTCTTATTTGGTTTCAATAAAAATCATTAGTGTTAAATTTTGACATTTGTCCGAAATAATTTTTCTCAAGTATTTAGTTTTGTGCAAGCTCTGTTCTATTTCGTGTTCTCTCATATTCTCTTGATTAGTTTTTCTAGTTCTGTGTTTTATCGTTGTTGTTTTATTATTTTTTTCTTTTACAATGGATTTTACATTTAATGAATATGCCGATATGTATATGATGTATGGTTTTTGTAATGGAAATGCTAACATGGCAGAACAGGAATATCGCGTACGGTTTCCAAACCGGAGACATCCTACTGGAAACGTATTTCGACGACTGGACCAACGTCTACGTGAAACTGGTTCGTTTTATAAAAGAAATCCCAACGCAGGTCGACCTAGACAACGGCGTACATTACAACTGGAGGAGGAAATTCTAGACTCAGTACACGAAGATCCCTCCGTCAGTTTTCGACAGTTGGCGTCCAGCATTCAATATCCCCAGTAATAAGACCGTTCATTCGGTTCTACGTGAAAACCTTCTTTATCCTTACCATATAACTAAGGTATAACCGCTCTATGAAAACGATAACGTACATCGTTTAAACTTTTGTCATAGCATCTTAAATAGAATTCATGAAGATGGTAATTTTTTAAGAAGTGTTCTTTGGACTGACGAGTCTATATTTACCAGAGATGGTGTACTCAATATCCATAATTTTCACCATTGGGCATATGAAAATCCTCATGCTATTCGGGAATACGGTCACCAAAGAAAGTTTTCAGATAATGTTTAGCTGGGCATAATAAATCACCAAGTCGTTGAACCAATCTATCTGTCAAATCGTCTTGATGCCAACGAGTACTTAAATGTATTGGAACAAGTTATTGACGAGATGCCATTGAACAAACGCCGTAACATGTTTTACATGCATGATGGGGCATCTGCACATTTTGCTCGTAATGTGAGAGAGTGGTTGGATGAACACTTCCCTAACAGGTGGATTGGTCGCGGTGGTCCTATCTTATAGCCTGTAAGATCTCCCGACCTTAATCCTTTAGACTTTTTTGTTTGGGGTTTCATTGAAGACAAAGTTTACGCTACACCTCCACAGGACGCTGACGAAGTTAGAGGAAGAATTAACGCGGCAGTATTAGAAATTACACCAGAAAGGCTAGAACGAGTAATACAGACAATACCTCGTAGATTGCAACTGTGCTTACAAACGGACATCAATTTGAACAGATGCTTAGGTAATAGCACGGCGCGTTAACTTAAATGGAGACTTGTAAAACAAATTTGTAAGACAGAGATGCAAGATGATGTAAATCTGAACTTTTCGTCAGATGGCGCTATACGCATTTTTTTTTGTTTGAAACAGGTTTGAAAGTACGGTAAAGTAACTTAAGTCACTTAAGTATGACCTAAGTTGACGTTTTCGTTTAGAACTGATTAGAACTGCCTAATAACACTGTTTATAACCTACAATTTTTACTTTATTTTAAATTATTAAGTGCAGAAGAAAAATATATGGTAATATTTTAGTTTAATTTTCATTAACCAAATATACTTATTATTTACAAACTTCAGATAGTGCTATATAGAAGGTGTAGTGTGAGAGATTGTGAAGACAAGGCTTCCACAAGACACAGATTTCCACAACCATCTAAGTTTATAGATCGGTTTAAAAGATGGGTAGAAGCATGCCGTAATGTAGAACTCAAGTTATTGGATCCTGAATTTATTTATCGGTCTTACCGTGCCACATACATTTTGCACCAAAAGATCGATCAAGTAATATGTATCTGCGAAAAACTGCTATACCAACATTACATTTGCCACCCATTTCAACAACCACACACAATTCAATACATTCTCCAGAATCAACTAGTACTACACATGTATCAATGGATATGACTGGTAAAGAAGATGATGTTGCTGTGTTGGATCAACCATCATCTAGTGGTCCCACAATAGCGAAACGACGACGGTTATTTCAAGATTTGGAAGAAATGATATCTGTACGACAAGAAAGTTCGAAAAGTAAGATATTTGTGTTTCATAAGCATTCCAATGGGGTATAAATGTAATAAGATAAAAGTAATGACATCAGTAATTTTTAAAATGTATTTCTAGTATACTTTTATATATTCATATTTTTTAAATAAGTTTTTAATATTTTCTATTTGTTTATAGTCATTATGTATTTATATATAATTAATAATATATATATTTATATAATTAATATATCTATGTTATGACCTTTATGTACTTCAATTCCTGAAGTATTTCCTTTATATACTTATCTTTCAATTTCTGAAGTATTTCCACTTATAGGTCAATGAAACAGCAAATTAATTAAATACCAATAATACATATGTGCTACTGGGGTAATGTACATTAATTTTTGAATATATTACTAGAGATTACGGGAGTAATTTGTAAGAGGCTTTTGTAAACAAATGATTTGCTTGTACAGGTACATCACTTTTACATAGTGTGGGAGTATCTCGACAGGGACAATTAACCCCAAAAGCTAAAAAACTCTATAGAAATGCAGTTGAATTGATGCGTAAAAATAGAGCAGCGATAGCAAAGAAAAATCTTTTCAGAAAGTTAGCAGGTAGAAGTGAAGATGAATTAATTGTTGACATAACTTCAGATGTCTCTTATACACTTAAAACATTTCTTAGAGGCCAAATTAAATTATGTAGGAAACAGGACAAAGGGAGACGATATACTTTGGATGATAAAGTCATAAGCCCAAGGTGCTATCGCTTATTACAGGGTATATTTGCTTTGCCATCAAGAAAAAGTATGATGGACTTATTGAAAATGGTGCCATTCAAAACAGGTGTTGATGTAATTTTTAATCATATAAAATCCATAGTGTCAAATAAACCACCAGCATATAGACTATGTACATACATTAATGTTTGATGAGATGAGCCTACAGCCTAGTATTCGTTTGAATATTAATAATAAGGATATAGAGGGCTTTCAAGACCTAGGCTATGAAAAAAAATAGCATTGCAGACCATGCTTTGGTATTTATGGTAAAAGGAAAAAAGTGGAAGCAACCATTGCTGTACACATTTACTTCTGGCAGTACAAAAAAATGGATATGGTTAGGTTGATAAAAGAAGTGGTAGCAAAATGTACTGAAGCTGGATTAATTGTGCTAGCTACTATATCAGACCAAAGATCCGCAAATGTAACTGCTATTAACTATTTAAAACAAGAACATACATTGCAAATTAGAAAAGAAGGTGGAAATCCTAATGATATAGTTTACAAAGTAAATAAAGAAGAAATTGTACACATTTTTGATCCTCCACACCTTCTAAAAGGAATTAGAAATCAATTACTAACCAAGCATCTGGTGTGGGAATCGGATACAGGAACTAAAACGGCCAAATGGAGTGACATCGTGAAAGCTTACGAAATTGATAATTCATCTGGAGAACTGAGATGCTTACCTCGACTGACTGACCAGCATATTTTACCAGCCAAATTAAGGAAAATGAAGGTATCATTTGCAGCTCAAGTTTTATGCTGGTCTGTGGCAGCACAGATTCAGTGTTTTGCACGTTCAGGTATTTTTTTTTATCCATGATGTGAATTCTTATCGATTTATCAACACATTGCGTACAATGCAAAAGTTACATATAATTGTTCCGGTTGGGCCACGTTATTCATATATGAATGACAATAAAAAATAACAAAATGAATATGGAAAACTTTTCCAAAACCATACATAGTAAACTAATATTTTCCAAATGTAAAAATAATACAAAATATGAACAATTACGAAGAAGTCGTTTCGACGTCTTGTACTGTATTTACCGTGGCATGCAATGTGTTAAACAAATTATTGTACGAAAATCCCTCAATAAACAACACTTTAATATTGTTGTAGGTAGTCAAGCCGGTGATGGAACTGTGATGTCACCTGAAGCTGCAGAAACTGGGAGCATTGTATGCTTTTTTGACCAGTTATTTGACAGTGTTAATGCTTCATTAAATATCAAGCCGCTCCGTGGAAAAATGTATAGATGTGCTGTCACTGATAAGTCTCCACACCTAGCATTTTGGAAAGATGCTAAAAGAAATTTAAGTAAAATGTATTTTATAAAACCAAATAGTTATGGGAAGATAATACCACCTTCTTTAAAAAATTGAGTAGTAACACTAAATAGTTTGGAATTTATATATAAAAACTTGTACACGTTTAAAATTGACAAATTTAGTCCAAGGACATGTAACCAAGACCCTCTTGAAAACTTTTTTGGGCAAGTGAGGCAACATGCTGGTAGGAATACAAATCCTTCCACAAGAATGTTTGCATCTTATTTTAAGACTTTATTAATTAATAATTTTGCGTCCTATCATTCTTTGAATGCAAATTGTGAAGAAGATGAATCGCATTGTATTATTTCTTCTAACAAAGGATTTATTTCACAAGACACGGCAGACCCACTTTCAAGTCTTATATTGATAAAATAAGTCTTAGGATAAAATAAGTAGGAGGATGGATTGCCAAAAATCTAAAAACATTTTATGTTTGTAATATATGCAAAGAAAATGTTCTCTGCAGTGGAGACCAGTTAAATGTTTGGTATGATTTGACACTTGCAAAAGAATTTGTGCAAAATATACCAGCAAAGCTTAAATATTGCACACCTAAGTTTTTGAATGGGATAAGTCTAATTTATGACATGGTAAAGAAGATATTGCCACATATAGCGCATTTACCATCGTATGACATTTTATTAAATATAATCAAGCAGAATATTAATTTTAATTTTAATGACTGTATACATACACCTATCATTGTAAATGAAATTATTGACAAATTTTGTAAATTATGCTGCTATAACTGTGCGAATGGTATTAACCGCGTTCTTATGGGCAAAGATGCACGGATAAAGAAGGGTGACATACTATAATTTATACAAAAGCCATCGAATATAGAAAAAAATGTACAAAAAAAGATGATTCGGTATTTATTTGTATGATCTCCATTATAGAGAGTGTACGTAAATGACTATACGTGTTCATAGGTGTTTTTTTAAACATAGTATTATTTCATTATGTAGTTTCAACCAGTTTGTTTTGAGTCAACTGCTGAAATGTACTAATATTGTTTGTGAGTAAATCTTTTGATATATTTATCTGTAATGCAAAATTTTAAAGTTTGAAGCTTTCCGTGTTAATTACGACGCATTTGACAGATACTATATTTCGGAAAAAAGAAAGTTCACTTATGAAGTATATGATGATGAATTAGCTCAGTATTAGCGCCAACAGGATTATATGCTAATATGCACAGCTATGCAATTGAAATTTCAGAACAATTTTGTGATCATCACCTAATAGGTTGTATTTTGCAGTCTTATAGCTTCTTAAATTTGATACCCCACAATTACAATTTATTTGGCAAATTGAAGACTAGTATTTGTAGAAAGCAGTTGTAATTTATATAGATACAATTATAGGGGCTAATGAACATGAAACGTTAGACATCCTAACAAAAAAAAACGTACCGTGTGCTTGACATTATCAAATTAAGAGTAATTTTGTAATATCATAATAAATACTTTATTATTTGTACTAATGCATGACATCACGTACAATCATTTACGTACCTCTCTATATTGTTGCATTGAAATATTGTTAATACTTTCTCATGTTTTCATATTAATAAACTTTACGCATGTAGTTCAGTATATTTTTACCTGTAAATTATTAGAACTAATATTTTGATTTATTTCAATAAATAGGTAGTGAAATATGTAAATAATTACATTCATTAAATAATTTAAAATGTAACAAAATATGGCGCGAGCTCATTTATTCAACAAAAAGTTGTGATGACATCCAGTAATCGATTGCTGTTGGCTAATATTTTAATTTTTACCAATAGCGATCCATATCTGAATCGATCACATCTTTGTGTTGAATAAAAAAACTCGGCCAGTATCCAATAACTATTAAATATATTCAAATTAGCCGCCTCGTCAATTTTAATTGTGAACTTCTCGATAAATGGCTTAATAACTAGGAAGATACCATTCTCGTTAGGTTATTTGCTCTGGGTAATAGTGATGCTAATTTGTTACAAGAGATGCGTTCGAAAAATCAAAACTATTATCGGAATCACGAAAGAAGAGCCCTGAGTCATCAATAAATTAATGTACGAATCAAATCGGTACTTCAGCGTCATATTAGATATCGTACTTCCGGTAGTATTTCAAAATTGCAATGGCGCGCATATAACAAAGTGTCAAACTTTAAGGTTAACGTTAGTTGTAATACAAGTGATTGATTATAAACATAACCTATTTGAAATTTGACAACCAGAACAACAACGTTAATCAAATTACGTCTCGAAGTGCCGTTATCTGTAGTTGGTATAGAAATATCATTTTGGGTACATTTCTATCTTTGTCTTGTACATTGCTGGGGACATCAAGTCAATGAAACGTCTGTCCTACAGATATGTTACGGACGAATGACATACGTTTATGTTGTTATCTTTATCTTTTAAAGTACGTTAACTAATAATTGTCGAAATGTGTGTCGTTACTAGACGCGGCAATTTGAGACGCAGGGTTCTTCTTTCGTGATTCCGATTGTACTAACTTTGTTTTAATAAAGTGTTTTTTTTATTGCTTTGCTCTATGTATCAATTGTGTTATCCAATTTGTCGTTTGTAATTTTCGTTTGGCAGTTTTGACAAGTATACTATCTATTATTACGGTAGTATAAAACTACAGTGTTGCGAAATGGATGTTAGCTTCATGTGGTCCCCGATGACGCATAATGCATGATACGACATTTTACCATAAGAATTTTGTGTCAAATTCGAACAAACTGTGTCGCTACGTGTAGCTTTTGCGACAATTTATATACACCTTGTATAGAGACCACTAAACACTTTAACCCACTGAACACCAAACAAGTTTTAACTAAAACACCGACGCGTTTCAACAGCAATGTTGTCATTATCAAGGCGATAATATAACTTTATACTAAAACACCGACGCGTTTCAACAGCAATGTTGTCATTATCAAGGCGATAATATAACTTTATATTATCGCCTTGATAATGACAAATTGCTGTTGAAACGCGTCGGTGTTTTAGTTAAAACTTGTTTGGTGTTCAGTGGGTTAAAGTGTTTAGTGTTCTACTTCTGCACCAAGAGATCCAGTGAAGAACTTTGTATAGAGACAGTAATGTCAAATCTCCAACACTAGAACTGTCAGTGTCAGAACTGTTCAAGTTTCAAAAGCTTTATACATATTTATATAATAACATTAGCCGACAGAATTTTTATAAGTATAGTGTATCATATCACATTTTCAAAATAATATTCTTATCTGTTTTATCTAAGATTAACGCAAAATTTAAGGACAGTTTGACTTTTACGGGGAAAACGGCTATCGAAATTAATGGTTGATGAAATGTGTTAATAACAACGATTTTAAAAAAATATTGTAAGCTCGAGTTTGTGAAAGCACTAGAAAAAGAAGGCAACTGTTATAAATACTTGAGGGATAACATTCTCTGGAAAATCAAAAGAGTGAAAGCTACCAAGATGTCGTAGTTAATTTGATAGAAAACTATAAAAATTTAGGGTGCTAAATGTCGCTTAAAGTCCATTTTTTGCAGTTACATTTGGATTTCTTTCCTGCTAATTCAGGAAAGATGAGTGATGAACAGGAGGAAAGATTCCATCAAGATATTCCAGAAATGGAAAAACGATATCAAGATAGATGGGATCCCGTCGTGATGGGAAACTACTGCTGGGTTCTCAATAGAGAAGGCCAACATAAAAGGAAGAAATAACTCTATTTATGCAAAACTTTGATATGTCAGCAATTTTCTTTTATCTACAGATAAGCGTTTTTGTATGCTTGATGCTAATTAAACATTCTAGTATTTATTATGTCAAGATTTTTACACTTATCTTTTTTTTATAACTTCTGTTTAACAAAATTTGTAAATACAATTGTTATTTATCTGTTAGCGGAGTAGTACGATTATAACTCCAAAAGTAGTCGTGGTGGGAAAAATTTGGTCTTTGTTTGTGCTTTCAGTTAAAGACTATAAGAACTATACACCTTTTTACAACAGTTATCTAGACAAAAAGTTTAAAATTGTCGACTAGTGTAATTCACAAAAATAAGCACTCTAGCCTTCAATTATAAAAATACTTCTCACATCAAGGAACGGCATGATGCTATTAAATTATTAATTATGATGAACATAACTATTGGATTAATAAAATAAAGTAATGGCAGAAATGGTTATTAATTGACAGAAATTAAGTAAATCTATGTACATATTATCACAGTTAATTTTTCAATAAAACACCGCATAAAAGCATTTTATTATAAGAATGTAAAACTGCAATAACCATAAAACGACACACTATCATCAGAAATTCCTCTGTTTGCAATATCATCACTTTGGACGTGTACAAGAAAAAAGACGATCACGGCGAAAAGTTGCCAACACGTTTTCCTAAGAGCCCATTTGCGGTTTTAATAAAAGTATCACATGTTTTACCAACTTCCTCCGTCGCAAAACTCATATGACACACATGTTCTTCTTACCTCTGGACCCCTTACGAGCGCTGAATGCCGTAGGCGTGGTCATGGCGACCTTAGACCAATCCCTACTAAGAGACCCCTACCGGTTACGCTACTAAGCACATTATTTTTTTAGACATCTGTTAATCACCTGGCTTTGGTATACCGCAGAGAGCTATTAAGGCTCCGGATAGTGTCATGTGGCGAAGCAGCGAAACAATCGACACTCGCTTCATATTTCATGGCACACTCCCTAGCTATATTAACATAGAATTTATGGTATACTTGATTTTCAGCCATATCTTGTACCTACACTATTCAGGATTTAATAAATTTCTAACTGTGTTATATACAATATACATTAAAACATACTATAACACATAAAAATTTTAATTGTAACGTTATAAGTGTATCGTGCAACCTTCATACAGAACCTAAAAATATATTAATTTCTATATTATGCTCATAAAACAAATATCGATTCTTTCTTAAAATGTATTACATCTGGCAAACTGCTATACTAACAAAGACAATTAAACTGAACTCAAGAACCAGTGATCGGATTGCTAGAGTAAAAAATAACCTTTTAATCAAATATTTAAACAAACACAATTAGCCGATTAAGAATTTTTTTTTAGTGAATTTAACAACTTTTATAACCATTTCTTAACTCTCTACTGATATTTTTGTCTATGTGTTAGTACTATCCTAATCTGCTAGAGCCGAATTAGTTCAAGAGTGACATTTAAAACAGAAATAAATTTCCAGTTGGACACAAAATAGTCTTCGATCATTTTAGAACTTATTCTAATTGAATGCTATACTATAGCTTATTGTATGGATGGCGAAAAATATTGAACATGACTATAAAAATGAATTCTCTCTCTGTCACATTATGAAATATACATGTGTGTAATAATAGTGTTAACAGAGATCAAAAACACCAATGTCTCGTTATGGAAACTAAAATATTTTTGAGCAAGCAATAAATAGTTAACGAAGATCCAACTAGTTCTGCAAAACGGCTATCTCAACCATTTAAACACAGAAACTACATATACCTAATGTTTTTAGAAACGATCTTCAAATGGTATTATAAACTGTAATTTATCATCAACTTATATTTTCTTCAGATTATGGAAAGAAACGTACATACATTTTGCCGTTTCGCAAAACAGTTCTATTAATTTTTAAAACGTGCGCTTATAGAAAACTAATAACCCCATTAAATATGCAGCGTCGCAGCAATTTATGTTTAATCGTTGTTGATCAAAATTTTCAAAAACTGAAAATTTTATTCTTCTTTTATATTTAATGTTCGTTGGCGATGTGCCGAATATCATCATTATGCCACACATCGGCAAGTATCAGTAATCAATCAAAGAAGAGATTCGATTAATCATACATAACATCAACTTTTTGACTTTTTGACGTTGTTTAGATAGCATTGAACACAATTGTACCTCTAAGCTTAGATTCCTTTCCGGAGGTATTTAAGAAACAATAAGATATCCATGGCAAGAAATTTATTTTATTCATTCATTCGTTTTTTAAAGTGGAAAACATAAATCAAACTAATATGCAATTATCTCTCATAAATTTAATGCAATCATCGACTCCAGTACATTCAAGAAGAAGTCATCAGTAAAAGCATCTATCTATTTTCAGTGTAGTGCATCCAATACCAGAGAAAGGCGCCGAAAGTTACTCCTACAGCATAATATTGAATGATATCCGTTAGAGCAAGGGTCTTAATATCGTGTCTAGCCAATACATTCATGGAATCTTTTATACTGATCCAGTGCACCGCAGAAACCGCAGAAGATTTGATACTAAACCCATTTAGTTTACGTGATTGAAGTGATGAGTACAACGCCAAACGCTGCTATAGAAATACTGTCAGAGATGCCGCTTCTGCATGTCTTAGTATAAGTGTATGTACATTACAAGCAGGACTCAAAATAAAGATAAACTATAAGTTGCAACCTATACGTAAAAGGTACTCCCCAATTCTATACCTTATCACCAGTCATTCCATAGATATGGTGAAGGATAGGATAGACAGAACCTCGTGATTCAATAAACTTTTTGAAGTTGTTACTACAAGTAAGAAGCAGTGGAGGCTATTTGGCAACGATGGATACTGTAATAGTGTACTATACGGATGGATATAAATTTACAAACAAATCTCGTTATGCAGTATGGTCGGTGGGCAGGCGCAGACTCGGTGAATCCTCTGGGCTGAAGCAGAACCTTTCCATACTACAAACAGAACTAATGACTCCCCAATCTTCATTGTAATGAAGAGTCAAGCAGCTACCACTGCTTTGGAATCCCACGAGATCGTTTCAAGATTCATATCTTTGGCTACTGCAAGAACTGGCTATGGAGAACACAGTCAAATTAGTCAAACGGTAAAACGCCGATAGACTAGATTCCTGGTTGCTTTAAATGTACCTTTCCTAAAGCCAAAACTGGGCTGTGGGATAACCCAGGAAAGTACATAAGAAGATAAGTACAATGTTAAGGCAAAAACATTTTAACTACTAATGAAGGATCACCGGCAGGAGGGTACTGTTAAGGCTTTCCTGGAGAGATCGTCCAGCAGCAGGACTAGCAACAAAAAATCGAATTTAGTAAAGGTTTTATATGTACTTTACTTTTATAGTTAGTTAATAAATAATTAATTTTATATAACTTATAGATACCTACCATACATAATTATATTGTGCGCTTCCGCTAACAAAACACGTTCTAGTAAATACCGATAGTTTGACTTGTCAGTATTCATTCTGCACATATGTTGATACATATCAATAAGTAATCAATATAAACAAGCGTACAATCGATTTTAAGATGATAAATTTAATTATATATATTGGTTTACATGAAATTTTGTTGTTGATTGCATTTATGTAATTTGTTTTTACGTTTGGCATAATGTGTAATGTATATTTTCATGTTGATGTTGTTTAGATATCAATAAATTTTACATTATCAAGTCACATACATCTACATAAGCTTGGTATTTTAAAAGGCTTGCTTTCGATGTAGGATTGAGATATAAATTTCAAACAATTACGGAAATTGTACATCTTGTTAGTGTAATTTGTTTTTATCATGCCATCTCTTCCACTATATCAAGTAGCTTGTCGCCATGCATTTGAATTCAAATTAAATACAAGCGAGTGTGATTACTACACCTAGATAATTAACTCAGTTGGTTTCACTACGTGTTCATCAAATCTTAATTAAACTGGATCAGAAACAGATGGCGTTTGCTTCTTGCTGTTTTCCATCTTATTTTACCTCTTTGAAATTGATGCTTTTTAACTGTATCTAGTTAAAGGTGATTCAGGAGGATATCTTTTCTACTCACGTAAACCACAGGTGTTATTCTGTTTTTTAAGTATCTATACTTAAGCAGTGAAACCGGTCCAGGAAATGTGTGTATATTTGAAATAAAGCATAGGAATTCACACGTAATATTGAAGTAGATTTGTGTATACATTCATGGCTGGAGCAGTTTTTTTGTATACTTACGTAAGTATGCACATGCCTGTGTATGTATACTACGTTGTAATTGTCTTTTTATTAGCACTTAATGTGATAATTAATATACAGAGTGGATCCTGAGTTGCATTTCTATACACAGTATTTGTTTCTATATATTTCTAAAATCTATTTGTTAAAAAATATGTAGATTCAATTCGAAGTTAGGATTATGTTTTAAATTGAGTTTATAGGGATGTTACTGTTATATTTCCTGATACTAAGTCAATTTTGACAAATTTTATGTGCAAATTCTTTTTAATCCACCCTAATCTATCTATATATTTCAAACTAATTTAAAAATACACACACTTCAGCAAAAAAAATTAGCATCTATATATACCTACATTTAATTTATTTCGGAGTTTTTTTCTTATCCGTGATTTCATATTATATGTTTAAAGAAACTTCTTGGTCAATCGGCTGGTTGATGAATATTAAAACAAATATGTAAAAACAATACTACATAACAACACAATTTTTATTTGAGCTTTCGGTAGTGCTAGTAAACAATCTTTTAATATGTTGTAATTGTTGTCTCATTTCTAAAGAAGGTAGCTAGCACTACCGAAAGCTCAAATATAAAAATTGTGTTATGTAGTATTATTTTTACATATTTGTTTTAATATTCATCAACCAGTCGATTGACCAAGAAGTTTCTTTAAACATCTATATATACAAATCCATACTATATCTGTCCATATTAAATCTATTGATACTTTAAAGTGTTTGTTCTGCTTAGTATTCGTATACGTTGTAGATATTTTGTCAATATTTACTTTTGTAGCAGTTATATGCTAGACAAACTCCTTTTTAAAATATTTTTAACGTTCTTTTGCTATTCTTTTAACTATCACACAGAAAAGCGTTTACTAAGCGCAAGTAAGACTTATTTAATTTAAGTAATTCTCATTCTCCTATATAAGCAAGAAAGTATTGTTTTCTGTGAAATATTTCACTTTCTTGGAAATCCAAATATACATTTTCTTGAACCAAATAACTCTCCATCTAGTCGCACACGTCAATATAGGTAGGTATATATTACTTATGCACTATACGGCGCTAAAAGTTTAAAATCAAGAAATTTTTTTGCTTGACCTTAGAGATTTTTTAAGAAAAACATTTACTGTTGCGAAGAAAAGTCATCGTCTTGTGTCAAATAAGTATTCTTGTTCCAAGAAAGAACTTACTTCTTTGAAGAAAATGAACGCAAGAAAGTAAACTTTCTTGACCTTAGAAAACACTTTTCTCAGTGTATGCAAATAGTTTGTTTAATTGTTTTCTTTGTATTTATTCGCGCGCAATTGTCCTGGAAATTCTTAAAACTAACCAAATTCTAAAAGTCGCCAAAATCGGAGAATAAGTGTAGTGAAGTTGTAAGTAAAAAAGTACAAAAGAGACATAAGTCGTACGTTTGTACAACAGCTTTATTATAAGAGAAATAGTAATGGAACAAGTATTCTGTAAAAAAAATTTAGAACTAGTAATTCGGTAGGGCAAACTTACATGCGTTAAACAAAACTTTCGAGTCGCATTACGCAGCATTATAGAAAAAATATGGTAAATTTCGAACGCCGACATTGTGTTAGAACGTGCTTAAAACGTACGGTACAAATGGGCATAAATAGACATCTTTTACAAATCAAAAGTACTCGAAAAATATTTTGATCTCGTAAGCCAATCCGACAAAATTTCTACAGAAACGTTGAATGACAGAAGTAACAAAAATACAAAATTATAGCGTTATTTTGTAGGATAAGCCGTAAAATTAAAAATTATCTTGTCAACACCGAAGTTTTTCAACTTCTGGGTAACACCAGTAATAGAGGAAGACGTTTTAATTTTGCAGAGCTCTTACGAGGTGTTCAACTACCACAGTGTAACACATTAAAATTGTGACTTCATCCTAAAAACCAAGGTATATAAATCAGAACTTTTTAGCTGATAACAAGTATTTAATTTTAAAGAGATTCAATTAAAATTGTTGGTTAGTGAATGCATACTTAATAACAAAATCAAGATTTATTAATATACATATTAATATATATATTAAATTAATTTATCCTAAACAGACAGGGTTTTCGTCACATGCTTAATTTGCAAATGTTAATATTATATTTTAGTACTACAATTACAAACACGCAGTCTTTCATATTCTCTATTTAATAAAAGATTCAGTTATGTAAACCTGTTAAAAATTATAGATACGTGATAAAATTTTTATTTTTGATACTGATTGAGAAATGTACTAAATACTTCTAACCGGTATTCTTTCAGGTCATAAACATAAATTTCGCTTTGATAGGATAAAATTTAATTCGTTCATACCGATTTTATGCAGTACTTATCTTATCTTGATTAGTCGCAATACCAAACTTTAGTAATCATATACTCAGCTACTTCATAAAAGGGAACAGCTATAAAATCGGACACTCCTTAATTGCATTCGGTGATAAAAAATAATTCGACAGTTCTTCGAACAAGGAATATCAGAAGAAGAAATTAGCTCATCTCATCTTATTTACAAAAAAGTTCCCAACAATGCAGAAAGCTGAATAAAAAATAAACCAATAAGAAAAATACGAAGTTAATAAACCAAACCGGCCAGAAAGAGAAGAATAAGTGAAGCGAGAACCCACACACAGGCGATCAGGGCACCAAATAAGCGGTCGAATTTTGAGAGATCATTATATTCTTAGGCGATGGATTTATCACCAGTTTTCGTGAGTGGCCCGCCGCAATATCCATAAATACGTGCACCTTAAAGTTATCGACTTCTTAATTGGCAGATTAAATTGTTTATGAATACAGTTGTATGGCAGACCAGGTAACCCAATCGCAGTCGGGTTTCTTATACGAGCAAAAACGGAAAGATCCTCAATTTGCGTAGGTATTGATGGCTGCAGGCTCTCAAAATTACTGGAAGCTAGTTTGGACTGCCATCAGGACCAGAAATAATGGTTATTGTTTTCCGTTCGCTACGAACTTCTCGGCTATACAGATAATATCTTTATATTCGTAAGCTTACGTATACATAAAGGGAGATTCAAAATGATTGTCGAATCCGCTCCTATAGATAGTAGCATAGTGTAGATATATGCCGTATGTGTGCCGTGGCATATACGTACACCATGTCACTATCTATAGGAGCGGTTTCGACAATCATTTTGAATCTCATGGTATGTGTGTTTCGTGTGATAGAAACATAAAGGTGTATCATTTCGATGATAATTCGCTGACAACATAGAAATTTATGTTGTACGTATGGCACAATTTGCATCTATAATTAGCTAGTGAAAGTTTATAGTAGATAGTCAATGCAACTGTGTACCTATATAGTAGCATCGTTCTAGTATAATGCTATTCAACTACGATACAACAATAACATAGTTTCGTCATTATAGTGTGATATTTAAATTCCACAGACACATTTAAAGGCACCATCGTCATTGTTAGACTCCATTGTTTTTTTCAATACATACCTGTCAATTGTCATAATATATTTATGCGATTTATTTAATAACATTATCTGTATGCAATGCGTACATAAAGAGTGGAAAGGTATTTGATTTTCTCGTGTATTAAACTGTCTTTAAAAACACCTATTAAATATTTATTAATAGCTCCGTATAACGTTTTATTACTTGTACGCCAGAAATAAAGTAAGTATTTCTTTTTGCAATCTCAAGGCGACAGTCAATTGGTTACACTTAAATTGCAGATTACTGGTACAACCAATATTAATATCAGAATTGTTAGATTATGCTTTTCTTAAATAGCAGAATATACTTATACGACCTTATTAACGAATTTTTTAAAAAGTTATGATTAAACAAATGTAGGTACATATAACTTGAAACACATGAAACTACACCAAACTTTTTGATAAATAAAAATGAATTTGATTTCAACCTTCAACGCCTACTTACCTCTTCTATTACATCGGCTAGAAGATAAAAAATCTGCATTAATAGGTAACAGTTTTCCTCTTCATTAGAAATCAATATTAACTCTTCGCAAAGATCGATAATCTCTCCATTACTGTTCATCATACATATCACTGACATACTACTTCTGACGCTGGACAACCTTATCAGTGATCTAGAAAAATCAGTAGAAACTTATCAAAAGTATTGTTTGTATTGTGTGGTATTTATTCTAGTAAATGACGGATCAATTGAGATCAATATTGTTAAGTGTTTTTAATAACGCAATATGATTTACTCAACCTAACAATGATAGTACCGTGGGCAGTAACTGATGAGACGTTAAGAGTGTGCGTGTGGGAGAACGGAATGCACAATCAAAAGTTGATTATATTGTGAATTAAAAGCAACAACTTATCTATTAATCGATAAATTTTATTTTTATGTTATGTCGTTTCACAAAACTGTAAAACTTCACAATTTCAATCGAAAAAGTAAATGTACTACTTTTACGTCACTAGCCTAAATCTGTGGGAATATTTTATTATTATAGTTGGTGACAGTGTGATATATTAGCTATACTTTAACATAAATGAATATCAAAACATCTATCATATACGCATTCGCATTTCAAAATATTTTCTTTAGTAAGAGTAATGCGATACTTTTAAATTGTACTTCAAATTGTAACAGCAGCAAATTGTCAGTAACAAATCCAAATTAGAGAATATATAAGCTTATATATTTAGTTATTTATTAACATGTAAAATTAATAAAACTGATCGAAAATTAGATAATCGAGAGTGGGTTTATTTTATTAATCAGTGTTTCTAGAATTTCTTGCAACAATTTTCTAATTTGGCAGATACTTACGCACAACTGCTATCATGTTCACGCTTATATTGAAAAATTTTGTGAAGCCGAAAGAGATCGGACGTCGAATGAATCACACAATTTTCTTCAAATTTCTTCATCCTTTAGTAGAGTAATAAATATTTTATTACTCTACTAGTACTCTCTAGTAATAAATATTTTATTACTATTTGTCGATGTATTCGGACAAGATTGAATAAAACAACCTTTTTAGACATTCTTTAATCACAACTTGTAATTAGAAAACTAATATTCGCGCCTTTTATTGTTACTCGCATGTTCACAGATTAAAATTCTATAAATGTAATAAAAATTTCACGATTGTCATATCAAACATTTTTATTGTAACTAATAACTCAAAAAGGAATATAAAAAAATAAATCGAAATTACAGTCAAACCAACACAAAAAAATATCGTAGGGTACTGCGTGAGGTCAGCAGTAGTCTTTGCAATTTAATAGTTGGCCGCATTTTCATAATTGCGCTGAATAACGAAACTTTCTTCTTTCAAAAATCACAAAATTTATGTATTTAAATTTATTTAACTCCCTCTAGTGGTAACGCACAAAATAATATTAAACAGTTTGAATCACTAAATATAGACCAAGGAAAATCATTTCTAATAAGATCCAAGTTGCTAAATTTCGTTCAGGGGAAGCAGAATAATTTAAATTTATAGAAGAAATTCTTACCATTCACACGCTCCCTCCTATTTGTTTAATTCGTAGTCAAAAATATATGTTTCTATATAATACTTTCAATAAAAAACAAAATTTCTAAAAAAAATGAAATAGCGCCATCTAGCATGCACGTCGCTTATTAGATTGGTTTCAATTTCTAAACATTATGCTGTTTTCAACGAGACTAAGTTTGCAAAATTCGGTTTAATAGAACCGGAGTAGTTATAAGCGTTCCTTAAAAACAAAGTTTTCCCTCCACCCCTCTCCCTATTTGACAAATTACAAAAATTTGTTTTGTGTAAAATATGCAGAATTTACTAAAATTCCGATTTTCATATTATTTGTGATAGACCTGAAGTTGGTAGGTTTTGTATAAAATACGAATTTAAATTTTTGTGTACAGTTAGGCCATCTAGATTATCCTAGACTTTCCTAAATTATTTTCAGATGTTTCTCAAGGCCACTTTGGTCAGTGATATTTTTTTCCCGAAACTGTACTATAAGCCGTTCCGGAGATATAGCTGAGCGTCATTCTTAGTTAGATACCCGGTACATATATATTGTTCACACTTCACAAACTTTGCACCTGGGTTTAGATTATAATTATATTCAACCGTCATATTTCGATTTTCAAAAGAGGCAATTTTTCAGCACGTTTGATTGTACTTTTTAACTTAGTTTGCAGATTGTGTAATGCTGGCGAAATGTTAAGCACATTCATGATACATTACAACAGTTTTTGATACCAACTTGAAATTGGTTGAACCATACGATTTTCTATGTTCTGCCTCAACATCGTTTTGAAACAGCAAGGAAGTGTTCCCTTTCATGTACAAATCCGACAAACCTAAAAGTTAAGATCAAGATAGTAAAGACAACACAGCACGACAAATCACCGAACACGTTTAAGAAACAACATAAATTAAACAATACAGAATATTCTCCTACGCCTGCGTTTCATTACATCACGTCTCTTTGTCTTCTATCTTTATCACAATTAAAACCACAATGTCGATAAAATTATGTACAGGATACGTGCAGGGAAATAGCCACGATCTAGCGTTATGATTGGCAGGTACAAAGACAGATCCTGTAACAAGATACAGGAATGCATAATACATTAGTTATTGTAGCGGTTGACAAGTGATGACGTAGAGGTATGTTAAAGTGCTGCCCTCTGTTATCTGCGTGGGTGGCCTCAACTCACAATGCAATATCCTGATAACTGATAAGAAATAATAGAGTTTAATGCGGACTCTTACCTCGTACACATTTCATTGTTCGTGTTCTCCTTTTTGTGACCATCGCCGAAGATTTAAAGATAGCGAAGTGGACGATTAGGCTTTTGGTTCGGTGGCCGTTATTTACATAATCGCATAATTTATGTCTCGATTACCACTAATGTAAAGAGAAGTTGAGTGTTTTCAACCTTCATTTGAAAGATGATCTGCTGTAATTATTCAGAAATTAATGAACACTAAAAGTATCTTACCTAAATGTGTTTTGCCAGGGAGATAAATATCCGCCAAACAGAAGTAACATTTATACAGAGAATTCGCAATACTAACAACAACGACTTACAATTATAGCAACTACTGCCGCTTAAGTTGTTTGTTGTTGCTGTTATTTCATTGTCTAACATTATATACAACATTTCATTATATGTATTATTGTGAACATTTAATATACTTATTATACATTTTGTACGATTTCGATTATATTGATAGTTTATATAATGAATAAAAATAAATAAATCACGCAAATCATAACCTGATCAATAAATAATCGGAATGAGTTCCGAGAAAGCATAATACATATTGCAGCTGCAATGGTATGGTTGGTTATTAGTATTGCTCAAAACAATGTGAACGAGGTTTTCAAAACTAACTTCCTTTCAATTAAAATACTGGTGAACTGGGAGAAGGAAAACGCCAAAAAAATGAGCGGGATAAGGTGGCTTAATACATTTTGTTTTTACACATCGAGCGTTATCTTCTGTGGTTAAAATACTGGTGCTCAAATCCTACCCTTCATACGTCACCACAAAATATTTTAAATAAATAAAATTAAAATGTCCACAGAAAAACCTAACATGAAGCATTTCTTATAAATTATAAACACAAAATTCTCCTTAATTGTGCTAATAATATATGTACTTTACCTCTCAAGTTCTTAATCTAAACTGTATTGTGCACAAGAACAGGTCGGGAAAATAACAGGCAAATATCACATTCTGATACATTAGCGATTTTTGGATTTCGATTGACATTTTTTCTTTTTTTATAGAATCTACATACCTCATTTTACAGATGTTCGGGTAAAATAAATCATCGGATACATATGGTATAATAAAATTATATGAAAGAGGTTGGCTTGAACAATTTAACAATCAAAATGGCATTATGTATACAAATCCGTATCATCAATAATAAAACTATTCCTCATCATAAACGATTTATGGGAATTGGTACGAATACTAGTTAGGCCGCTTTTTCCTTTACTGGTGTAGGAAATGGTGCCAACTCACGCACTATTTGCATGCCGAATGGAGTCGCGGAATTTTCTTAATGGTGAAACATCCCATTCAACAATGATTAACTCGCGCTTCCTTACATTTTACGGGCCAATTCGTGTGTCTGCGTTAGTTTTGTTGACGCAAGAAATCAGCGCACTTCCTGGCACGCCTAACACAAAAATAAACGTATTATACACATCGTATAACAATACGAACAATATGTAAATTCTAAAAGACATAAATAATGTCGTGATTGTGATAATCGTAAATTGCAAAAAGAACTTAATTTTGAAAGCGAATGGATTCTTTCAGGTTTGAATGTTTTGAAGACATGCAAAGGAAGATATAAATTGGTTAATAAAGGGGAAACAATTTTCAATTACATAAATTGTAAACTGTAATATTATCAGACAACGTAAACTTAATACTCTAATAGTAAACCTGATGTGACTATAGCCTCACAATATATGAGTAACTTTGTCACTGACTGGCATGTGTCTGAGGAGGTAAGCTGCTCGGATCACAGACACATAAGGTTTACTCTGGCAGGCAGAGTGGAGGTGAGATCCTACCGGGATCCACGGAAGACGGACTGGGAGGCCTTTCGAGCTGACCTCAGGTCTGGACTTTCTGGGATCAATACGAGGATAGGAAATACAGCAGAGCTGGACATGGCTGTGGAGCAGCTAAATGACACAATCATTTCAGCCTATAATGACAACTGCCCCCTCATTGCAAGGCGCTCCTCCAGGAATGTGCCCTGGTGGAGTAAGGAACTTGCGGAATTGAGGGGACAAGTTAGGAAGAAATATAATAAGGCCAAACGATCAGGAGAGTGGGAAGAGTACAGGGCCGCTCTGACTGGTTACAACAAGAAGCTGAGGGAGGCGAAAAGGAGGTCGTGGAGGGGGCACTGTGAGGGGATTGAAAACACCCAGCACAGCGCCAGACTCTACAAAATCCTTGCCAAAGAACCTCAAGCATCTATCAGTACTCTCAAAAACCATTTGGGAGAATATACCACAACAGGGAAGGAGACCATAAACGAACTATTTAGGGTACACTTCCCTGGCTCTGTGATCGTGGATCAATCGAGGAACATCTGGGAGGAGCGTCGGAAGAGGAGGGTGTCCAGCGCCGAGTGGCAGACTTCCAGAAGGATGGTTGACTATGATAAAGTCAGGTGGGCTATTGACTCATTTGAACCCTATAAATCGCCGGGCCCAGACGGCATTTATCCAATTATGCTGCAGAAGGGAGCGGAACTACTGTATGCGATACTGTGCAACATCTTTAGATGTAGCTTGGCTTTTGGCTATATACCAAAAGCGTGGCGGTTCACTAGGGTAGCATTCATACCGAAGCCTGGGAAAGCAGGACAGGCTACGGCGAAGGCCCTAAGACCAATCAGTTTAATGTCCTTCACTATGAAGGCATTGGAAAAACTGGTGGATAGGTATATTAGGGATGATGTACTGGTGCCTTCACCTTTACACCATGACCAGTATGCCTACCGGACAGGAGTTTCGACAGAAACAGCACTTCACGAACTAGTCAGTTTAGTGGAGGACACACTACAAAACAAGGAAGTGATGCTGGGGGCCTTCATCGATATTGAGGGGCATTCAGTAACACGGGTTTTGATTCAATCACCAGAGCTCTCATAGGCAGAGGTGTGGACGGCATTTGTGTCGCCTGGATAGACTCTATGCTTAGGGAGAGAGTGGTGGAAGCCTCGGTCGCAGGCGAGACTCTAGCGGCTCGGGTGGCTGGAGGGTGTCCGCAGGGTGGGGTGCTGTCCCCTCTACTGTGGTGCCTAGTCGTGGATGGGCTACTAGAGGTGCTTAACGATCACGGTCACAGGGTACTGGCCTACGCGGATGACCTGGTCATTATAGCGCGAGGCAGGCACAACACCACGGTCAGAGATCGACTGCAAGGGGCTCTGAACATGGTTAGTAGATGGACGGAGTTGGCGGGCCTGAGTATCAGTGCTGATAAGACCAACATCGTGGCCTTTACCCGCCGACGAAAGCAGGATGGCCTAAATCCGCTTACGTTGAAGGGGGTTACCGTAGAGATGGTGGGGGAGGTAAAGTACCTTGGAGTAACATTAGACTCCAAACTTACCTGGAACCAACATTTGGACAGAATTACCAAAAAGCGGTGACAGCGTTAACGCTGGTAAGACGCACATATGGAAAGAAATGGGGGCTAAGACCAGACATGCTGAGTTGGATATACAGCATGGTGGTTAAGCCAGTAATGACGTATGCAGCTTTGGTATGGTGGACAAAGACGCAACAAAGGAACGCTATTCAGAGGCTGAGCAAGGTGCAAAGACTTGCCTGCCTAGGAATAACGGGAGCAATGCGGACGACACCGACTGCAGCCATGGAGGCACTCCTGGACTTGCCACCGTTGCACCTGGTCATACAGGGGAGGCAAGGATGGGGGCATACAGGCTGCAACACACAGCGACCCCGAAAAGGGTCAACACAAATCATATGTCGATAATTGAGCATGTGGGAAAGGGGGTGTTGGAAATGCGGACCGACCACATGCCGGTAAGGCATAGGTATGGGAATCCCTTCACGGTGTCTATAGCGGACGGACGGGAGGAGGCTGCCAGGTATGCGCTGGGAATCAAAGAGCAAGACTTAGTCTGGTACACAGACGGATCTAAGACGGCTAATGGTACCGGTGCAGGGATATGCTCTCAGAATGAGGGCCACAGTTACGCACTGGGGGAGTATGCTTCGGTGTTTCAGGCGGAAGTATATGCTATTCTCCAATGCGCACACACAATGAATGTGAAAGCGGTGACCAACAGACGAATTCACATCATGTCTGATAGCCAAGCGGCATTGAAGGCGTTATTAAGCCGGAAGGTGTCGTCCAGGCTGGTGATGGAATGCCTCGACGAACTGGTGAAACTGTCGAACCGGAACAAGGTTAGGTTGACTTGGATACCGGGCCATCAGGGGATTGAGGGCAACGCAAGGGCTGACGAACTCGCGAAGAGAGGGTCAGAGATGGAAATGTACGGTCCAGAACCTTTCTTCGGGGTTACAAGGCATACGGCCCGGAGACATATAGGAGACTGGGTTCGTACGAAGCAGCAGGAATACTGGGGAGCCTCACCCGGTATAGTACATGGCAAAACCTTTATAGGGAACCCATGCAGGAAAAGAGCTAGAGAACTACTACATCTTAGTAGGAAACAGCTCTGCATCGTAACGGGACTAATGACCGGACATGCTGCGGTGAAAGAACACCTACGCAGAATCGGAGTGTTTGACGGGGACACAAAGTGTAGACTTTGTGGAATAGAACCGGAGACAGCCGATCACATACTGCGCGACTGCGAGGCACTAGATCGCAGAAGGCAGAATATGTTTGGGACAACGAAAGGAGACCCAGAGATATACCTTACCCACTCGGTTAGGGACCTGTACAGGTTAGTGGAGGGGACTACCGTGCTAGAGTGGGTGACTTGAACAAACAGATGTGGCACAATAAGCCTGATGGCTGCGGTGCCTACCGGTGACTATAGGTCGGACGGGTCTGGGGAAAGGAAGAAAAAAAAAAAAAAAAAAAAAAAAAAAAAAAATAGTAAACCTCTAGAACAATCCTCGGTTTTGTAAAATACCTTAACTTTAAACCGTTTTTTGCTGCAACAAAGTCCAGACTCTGTCAAGTGCCATACGGCGACCCTAACAAAACTTGGTCACATAAAATTCATCAAGTGCTGCAAAACGCTGTTTTGTTTTCACAGGCGTATTATCCCATGCAAAATAGTTTTTCCGTCCCATTTCAACTATCCCTACTTCTTTGAGGAATGTCGCGTTTCTTGGATATAAAATTAAATCCTACGACTCAGTTATAAAACAAAAATTACACAAAGTCCTCGTATATAAAAAGTGTAAAACCACCGCCAATCATGTAACAATAACAGAAGCTTATTGGCAACGGAAAGAAATTCGCCGAACCAAATATAAAGCGTGTTGAACTCTAGAGAAACATATGTATATGTATAAACAAGGTCTTATACTTGAGGACTGAGTACATAAAATTTGTTATTGTCGGTAACATAAAAAAAAACATAACGGCCATTAAACATTAATCGTTTATTGATAGTGACATATCATTTTGCTGAGAAACAATTGTCAACAAGTAGTTAATACCCTTGAAACGGATGTATGTACATGATGCAATAACAGACTTAATTGACACGGCTGCTGTGAATATTTTCTTTCTTGTGGAAACTGACAATGGTTTAGGATTTGCCGATATCTTTCGACCACATATGTTGCAGATGAACATGAGCCATCATTTGATTTGCAAGATGCTGGAGAACCGCTTTTAGACAAAGAAGTAGAGATAGTTGAAATCGGGCATAAAAACATAAATTTGTACTGGATTGAAACACCTCTGAAAGCCAAATCTAATGATGTACAATTTAAATTTTTGATTTTCATAATAACGGAATTGCAAAAGTCTAAAATTTTTGAATGCTTTGAGTGTAGTTTTCACTGTCTAAATATCAATATCCGAAAACAATGGAAAATGGCGTTTCACAACACTCAATGACTAAATTTCATGACACTAGTAGAAATTTCATTCATATCGGCCAGTTGAACTTATCGCCAGGAACGAATTTGCATTATACTGATACACTTATCAAGGCAAATTCGGTAATATAATGATGATGTAAATTGCAAAACTCTAAAAACTATCAATTCTCTGAGAGTATTCTTCACCCTCTAAATATCAAGTTTGAGCAAAAATGGAAAACAGCGTTGTATAACGTTTAATGAATTTTACCCGATAACCAAGTTTCATTTAAACCAGCAACTGCCTTCTTAGGAGAGACTTCCGTTATTAGAGTAACATAGATGTTTACATAAACGAAGTTTGATTTAGCAGATAGATAAATAACCAAACTAATTAATGATTTTGTTAAAATTTATATATATATATATATAAAGAACACAATTTGATAATAACAAATTTTGTTTATTTCGAAGTGATAAACTGAAAACTACGACAAATATGCATTCTTCGATAGGTAATCCTATGAAACCTACCACAGCGGAGACATATGTACATATTTAGTGTAAATATACATCATATTAGTATTAAAAATTAAGAAGATGTCGGTTTTAATTAAGATGCAATAATTAAAGTAAATAGTATAGTTGTATTATATCAGTTACACACTTGAAAATCGTACCTTGAGAAGTGAAGTAATTACTTGTTCATTTAATATTAAAACAACACGGAACGCCATTAAGGCAGGGAATAATGTGTAACCGAACACTGAATTTAATTTCAACTCTATAGCATTGTAGTAAGTACTTATTAAGGGCAGAAATGTGTTTATAATTACAGGGTTTCGAATGTTACGCTGCATGAACAAAGTACTGGTTGCTTTCTAAAGTAGCCCTAGTAATATGGTAACACTAAATAAGAGTTTAAGGTTTTGTGGACTAGAGTTGTATACATTTAGAAGTTAATTAAATAGAATCTAGAAAATTATAAAAGAATTACGAAAAATGCTTTTCATGTATATCCATAAAAGTATTAAATTAAATTTCAATATACATACGTTTATTAATATTTCGTAAACATTTCTCTTTATATATTTTAACAATTTTGGTTTATGGTAATATGTTATACTAACTGAATCCGTTACGTCGCCCACCTGCGCTTTCATGATGCCGCAATTAGTTAAGATAACAATAACTAGTAGTAACTTAAAAAAAATTGTAATAACTAAAATCAATTTAAAATTACAACTCTATTATACTTTCTAAACTGTATGAGCCAACAGACTCTCTTTTGAAAATGGCATTAATTCTTGAATTTTAAACGCTTTTTTTCACATATCAGAAGAAGCTCGAACATTGTCACTCCTTCATTATCTTCGTCGTTTCTTTTATCTTTACAAATCCCCATATTGTGTGGATCAGAGCTACTTTAAATTCTATTTTTCTCTTGGAGTTCTCTGCTTCCTTTTTTCTCTAATAATTTCCTTTTGCTCTGGAGTTTTACTTGTTTTTCTTCCTCTTTGCTACCGCGCGCAGATATGATAAAATTACTTCTAGTGTAGCGAAAAGCTCAGTGTCAATTGTATTTGGACTGCAGTGCAGCTTGTGTATTAATAGACACTAACAATGGATTCGGGCACATGGTGAATCGCTACGTAAGAAGCAAGAAAATCTTCCTCAAAGAAGATATTCCTACTAAGTGAGTAGATGTCGAGAGCATAGCATGCGCATTAAGATGTTCCAAAAATTTCAGGAAACGAAGCAATGCTCCAGTCTGAGGAATTTGCTCCTCCAGTTAACGTTCCGCTGAAGTCATACTTTCAATCTAGATTTTGGACGGTTAAAAGCCCAGTTTCCACATACATGCACGGAATATTAGGCCGAAGCATTTATGAATATTAAATATTACATAGTATTAAAGAAGCAGTAAACATTATTTTTGTTGAAGTTGGTACACGTTGATAAACTTGTGGCTTCCGGTTTGCTAACAATTAACTATTTCACCGCATTTTGCCAGACGCTTCTTCTGATTTGTCATTATAAACTTTAAATCCAATTTCATTAAACCATACTGCGTTTTGTCCAACAATTATATTACATTTCGCAAGACATTGCGCCTTTTGTCACGTGAAAATTTTATTCAGATAATATTTCACAAAATGTCGCCATAAAGATTCCATAAGCAGTACCGATTCGCCGATACCTCACATAAAAATGTTATTGATTCTAAAGTATCGATATCTATGAATAGATACCTAGGTGTTCGTACCAAAGAACTGATACAAATGTATTCACACTAAAAAAATTAAATACAACATATCGATACTTGTCGATACTTAATCGATACCAGTACTCAGAATAAATACCATACATGAAATCGATACGTCTGTAAGTATTTATTGAGTGGTATCAATACTCGATACTGAAAATGTCAGTGTGTCCCAGCCCTAGTAGAAACAGATATAGCTTTTACTTAAAGAAAATTCATTAGCGTGAACGGTTTAAATACATTTTGACTATAAACGCAAAAAGTTCAAACATACTTCTTTCGCAATGAAAGTATACTTATGAGACACATCGAGCATTTAGTTTGGAAAAACCACCAGATTTCTTGTAATTATTGTGATAATCCGCAAAATAACCGCACAATTTCTTTCTACAACAGAGAGAAAGACACAGCAAGAAATTGAAAAGTAAAACGACTCTACAAATGCAGATCGAAAACAATAATATCTTCACCGTTATGAGACGTATTCGAATTTACAGGATTTGATAGGTTTTCACTACCGTTGTTCTTACGGATGTTATAGTGTGGTCATACTTGACATTTCCTCATCATGCTCTCAGATTCTTCAGAAGGTTTTTAAAGATTGATGTTGTTGTTGCTGTTGAATGTGTTGTCTCTGTTTCGATATTATAACGTTGACGTTGATTGTACTGATGACCGAATAGTATTAGGTATTCGCCAGGTGTTGTTGAGTTTATATCCATGACTTCTTGGTTGACTTTAGTTGATTTTTTATTATTGCCAATAACTTTCTGATAATAGTGTATCCAATGGTTTCTGCCTAAACGCAAGAGTTATTTATGTACTGCAGATGTTTCAGTATATCCACATGGGCCATCTCATTGAGATTCTTTGACTCTGCTCTGAATACTCCTCTTCCTGCTTATCCAATATCACTTTTCCCACAATGGTTCTGAAGTTCGTATACGAGTATACCTTTGGCATATAATTTAGGCAGTTGATCTTTATTTGCCAGTAGTAACTGCTCTATCTTGACTGTATTTATTTCATCTGTCATTCAATTCCTGAAATCTTTCCACTTGTAGGTCAATAAAACAACAATTAATTAAATACAATGGTTTTCCCTAGTCCTTGAACAGAATTATTAGAACTTGACAAAAAGTAGATTGATAATCATTTTAATTTTTATAGTTGTATTAAACCAATATATCCTGCATTATTATTTGGGAATGAAAATAAAATTCGATATATCAATTTCTTTGTTTTTTTAGGTATTTTTGTTGATAGGCATGGCCATTTATATTATTAGTACCGTAAGGTGACCTAACTATGACCCGGGATGTAACATTGTCCACAATTTCAAAAAACGGTATTAACCGAATTTATGACGTAGCACCAATAGCAACCGGCGCGATTTTCATGCTGGTAAGTGGGGCAGTGCATCATAGATGGCCCTGCATGGCACTTTCGTACGTGCGCTAAGGTACAGCCCCAGTAGAAACTTTGACCGCTCTGCAGAAAAGGTACCGCGAATTTTATGCTTGTAAACTTTCTATCGGTGCTTAAAATCTAGCTGGTTTTATTCAACAATATTACGCAGGTAAGTGATTTATACTATTGTGACGTGATTGTGATATCTTTAAATCAAATTTGTAGCGTATTTTTTTATAATAAAAAAAGTAAACATAGTAACCTAAAAATCAGCTTGTGCCGATAACATTGACCGGCGGTCAAAGTTAGGGGTACTGGTCAAAGATAAGTTTTTTCAAGAAATAACCCTATAATAATTTGTTTCAGAAATGCCGAAAAGAAAATACACTTGCTACGAAACAAAGGAGAACAAAGTCAATCTTGAAAGGGCTTTGAATATGATAGAGTCAGGGCAAATGTCTAAAAACCATGCAGCAAAAACGTTTAATATAGCCAAAGGTACATTGATTAATAAGTCTAAAAAAGTGCACTTAGGAAAAGTCGGCCGCCCATTTGTGTTAACCCCCACTGAAGAAGAAGCTATAGTTTCACACATTATAAAAGTTAGCGAATGGGGATTCCCGTTTAGCCGTAAAGATTTGCAACATTTAGTCAACGACCTTCTAAATAAAAAGGGAGTGACGGCTCCTCAATTTAAGGAAGGAAATATGCCAACTCTAAAGTGGACGACAAAGTTTATAAAGCGGCATCAGGCACTTAGTCATAGAATGAGCCAGAACCTCAAAGTCTCAAAAGCGGAAATATCGCCAGATACAATGATGGAGTATTTTAATGCATTGAAAGATACACTACTACTAAATGATGGCGACTTTATTGACCCTGGCCGAATTTATAACTACGATGAGACCAACCTGGCCGATGATCCAGGTAGAAAAAAATACATATTTAAAAAGGGCACCAAATGCCCTGACAGGATTCGCGATTCCACAAAGGCCAGTGTGTCTGTTATGTTTTGCGGATCCGCAAATGGGGTAATGATGCCCCCATATGTGGTGTACAAATCTGAACACATATGGTCCACATGGACAGAAGGAGGACCCCCCAGCACACGATACAACAGAAGTAAAAGCGGATGGTTTGACTCAGTGATTTTTACCGATTGGTTCTGCAACCTATTTGTACCATCCGTTAAAAAACATCACAAAGATGGAATAATCGTCGTTCTTGGGGATAATCTTGCAAGTCACTTTTCATCGGAAGTTTTAAAAACTGCCCAGGAAAATAATATTATTTTTGCATGCTTTCCTAAAAACTCAACTCATTTGTGCCAGCCACTCGACGTCGCCTTTTATGCGCCGCTAAAAAAGAAATGGCGTGACATACTAGATTGCTGGAAAAGTAGTCAACAAAGGAAACGTCAGATAATTCAAAAGGACCAGTTTCCTCGCTTATTAAACAATCTTTGTAATAGCATTTCTCCCAACAATTATTCTGCTAATTTAATATCTGGATTTAAAAAATGTGGGATTGTTCCTTTTAATCCGGAGAAAGTAATAAATAGGCTCCCTCATAATACTGGTGGAGAAGATCGTTCAAGTGAGTTAGTTTCTGAAGTCGTAGTAGAAATGCTGAAAACTATGAGGTATGGTGATCAAGAAGTTCCCAAGAAGAAAAGAAAATCAAAAATTAACGTCCAACCAGGTCAGGGAATTCGGTTGGAAGATCTAGTTTCCAATAACGATAACGTCAACCCTATCCCAGGTCCATCCACACAGAAAAAGAAAACCGGAAAGAAAACGCGAAGAATGAAAAGTGATAGCGAAAGTTCGGACAGTATTATTGATGAGAGCAACATCCCATACACCGAGAACTCTGATGATAGCTGTTTTGAAACCTGGGCAGCTGCAGAAAAAGACAAGTCTTTAAATGAAATTGGTGAAGACCAACTTAGCGATGAAGATTCAGAAAAAGAAAATACGAAGAAGAAAAATGTATTGTCAGTTTACTTAGAAGAGTTTGCTACAGATGATTATGTAGTAGTGTCCTTAAAAACTATAAATGACCAATCAAAATATTATGTTGGTCAAATAATTTCCGTGGGACACGAATTCGTAATAAAATTCATGCGGAATAAAAATTTTAAATTTATTTGGCCTATAGCAGATGATATATCAGTAGTATCTAAAGACGCTATTATTTTTAAGTTAAATAAACCCTGTGATACTAAACCGGGGTTATTATTTAAAGATATTGACAACCTACAACTAAAAATAGAATGATCACTTATTTTTCCTTTATTAGGTATTATCTTTTTTCAAGTTTTATTTTTGTTTATAAATTAGTTCATTATTTTTGAAGTTTATCATTGTTAATTTTTTTTAAGTTTTATTTTTATTCTGGTTCAGAATAGTTTAGAATTGTTTATATTTCTTTAAAGTTTCTGTTTGTTTGTTTATTTTTAAGATTTTACTGTTTTCGTACCTACTCCTAAGGTTTATAAGAATAAAATGGTTTACTCTTGATTTTTTGTGTAATTTTTTGCTTTAAAATGAGCAGAAACTACTTTATTAATTTATCAAAACAAATTTGATGGTCAATATTATAAAACAGAGCCTTTAATTTTAATATAACGTCTATTTTAAGTGACCGGTCAAAGTTATATTCATCGTTCCTAACTTTGACCACTAAGGTTTTTTTTTCTTAATAGCTTAATGCAATTTGTAAATTTGAAACCTAATAGCGCAATTTAAAGACCTATACTCAGCCCCCAAGTAGGCCATTAAACGAACAATTAAGCTAAGGCGCAACCAAATATATTCATATTTGAAGTTTAATTTTGGTCAAAGTTAGGTCACTTTACGGTATTTTGATACGTATTAAATGTCAATTTCTTCCATTGAAGAAGTCTTATTAACGAAAACATAATTTTATATGTTCTGGAATAAATTGGTATTTAATTAATTGTTGTTTTATTGACCTGCAAGTGGAAATATTTCAGGAATTGAAAGATCAGTACATAGAGGTCACAAAATAGATATATTAATTTTAATCTGTCAGTTACTGTCAGCAATGTAGTCGATTGGTGCTTGGTTATCTACATCCCCGTCTCTAAAGTATGTCTTCTAACGCATTGTGAACATTTTTAATCTCAGATAGTCTGTGCTTTTTATGTGTGTTTACAATAGATCTTTTATGTTGCGGGTGATAATAACACATAACGTGGAGGTATCGATCAATATGCATTTTCTTATACCATATCTAGTATGGTTTGTGTTATTAAGTAGTATTGTTGTGTTTTATTAATACATTCTCAATCTCTATCGCAAATCGTTGGCCATTGATGGCTGTTCAAAAGTTGCACAAAGTTATCTGCTGTTTATCACTAATATGGCCACATAATGAAGGTATCATCCTCATATCTGTACCCAATATGTTGGTTTTTGGTTTCTGGTTTTACTGGCTTCTTGGTTGAAAACCTCTATAAAGATATTAGCAATGTTTAGCTAAAATGATGGTCCCACTGCTGTACCACTAATCTGTTGGTACAAAATTCTCTTCTATTTGAAGTAAATTGACGTCTTGCAAATTTTATCAGATCCTCTCGTAGTTCTTTCGGTACTAATTGTTTAACGGTCTCCAATTTATTAGTGTGTTGATGAAGAAATATTCTACGTTAAAACTAACTGAGATGTCGATAACGCAGAATAGAAGATTTATAACAGCACTCTTTAGAGATCTTTGAAGAAACAGTATGATCAGCAAAATGTCAAGTGAAATTTTATCTACAAGGCAATACTAAGAAATGTTATAAATATTTATTTAGATTTGGTTGATTATTTTATTAAACTAGTAAGTAAGTGAGAAATAACCTCACAAGCACCTGAAAAACACTATTGTCTATTTACATTCGCAAAGAACTATGAGTTCTTTATGTTTACTTCACATTTCTTCTTATATTTTTACGTCAGTCCAATGAGTGTAACAAGTAAATACGTACTTTTTGTTGCTTATAATATAAAAAAAGAACACTATTTCGCATTAACACTAATGAAATATGTTAGAAAATCTTGTGATGTAAAATTCATGTAATTTTCATATTAACTACGTATTATACAATATATCTCTGTTGGCACAAGTTGATATTGTCTCAAAAAGGGATCGTCGTTCTTCATCTGGCAGCAGGATCGGTGACAAATCCGAGTGCGCAATAATAAAGCACAACGCTTATCATACACACAGTTCGCCGCTTCGCATTAATTAGTCAACTAAATGCTGAAATATTCAAACATTTTACGGATTAAATGGCTATTTATATTTAAAACTATATATCTCCGGAAACATATGTATTTGCACAGCTATTCATACAGTCTCCCTGACAGCTACTACGTGGACGGGCGCAGACCACCATCGCAGTACTACGACAATAATTTACGGAACGACGTCGCATTTTTAATGTAACTGCTTTTGTACATGTCGCTGCAAAAAGATACTTAAGGATCGTCGGTGTATAGAGTATATACCTGTGTGCTACTGTGTTTATATATGTTTGCCAGTTGACAGTGTTGTGACAAACTGGATCCGATGACCTGAATTCTAAAGCAGGTATAAATACGCAATACAATATATTTTTTCAAAAATTACATTACGTTAGAAAGTGTGAAATTTATTAAATAAGTTGCATAACAGTTAACATTTGGTGTGAGCTGTTATGATAAAACGACAATTACTTAGTAAACAAAAATGTGCACGAGTATGAAGACAACTGTGACATTCAGACATGGTTATAATAAGTGTAATCTAAAGAACTGAATGATACGTACATACGAGCAATAGTTGTTGGAAAATATATACAGATGTCGCTAATGTTTACTCAATTGTTGGAAGCAACGAAGAAATATGTCTGTAAAGTAAGCAACAGCAGGCAATATGAATATAAAGGATAGTTTTATCTTTCAGGAAATCAAAAAGACTTATTAGTTGTTGTTACTAGGAATGTATGAAATTAAAAAACGCAAATCAACACGCAAGAAGAAGAGTGATTAAGAAAGGAAAAATTAGAAGATTTTCGAAGAACCGAAAAATAAAATTAATGCCGATGCTGGTAAAATTAAAATTAGATTAGATTTAAGTAAGGGTGATATTGCGCTGCGACCTATTGTTCTATTGTGCCCCCTAGCATGAGCTGTAAGATGCGGGGGCATGCCCGCTCTCAAAGGTCCCCATCCAGTCTAAGAGCTTTAATAAACTGCATTAGGTGTGATGGTTTCAGAGAAGGTATTTCTTCTTGGTCTATGACATCTTTACCGAGATAGTTAACTCGGGTTTCTATGATGGCGGTGCAGTAAGATGTCAGGTGTTCCGGATTTTCATCCTCAGTCCCGCAGAACCTGGAGCCGCTATTCTGCTTTAGACCTATCCTTGTCATGTGTGAGGATGCGTAGTCTATTTCTGCTTAGTTCCGGTTCCGGTCCCACAAATGGAGTTGTGGCGGCCTGACTTGCTAACTCAATATTTTATACATTTTTTATAGAATTTATTACTTTTTGTACGGACTGAAACACTCTAACCATATGAATAATATGTCTTGGCACTCCATACAAAATGTTGTGACTTTTTGATTAAAATAGCGCTAGTCGTGACGCAAAATTCTCTCCGTATACGGAATGGTAATTTCTCCAAATTTTGGTGCAAGATTTCTTAAAAGTTACAAAAATTATCGATAAATGGAAAGTACTCTAGCAACTAGTTGCTGCTGTAATTTTCTATTATCGCTTATTTTTCTAATTTTTTAAAAATCTTGCATTAAAATTTCACTGTCCACTGTCGCGCATCCTTAAGTTAGTTCTCACCACTTTTCCTCCTCTTTGTGACAACTTTTTGTCGTAGCACGCTAAACATCTCTTTGTAATTTTTTTATTTTGTGTTTTCTATCTCCGTTATTTTTGTAAATAGTGTTTTTTTTGTCTTCCTCTTATATGACCTGTCTGGCTGTTCGTTTCCATTAACCTGATTCAAGTGTAATAATGAATCCGCCAGTTCTTCTCTAAATTTGGTTGTAGTAATCTATTCAATTTGAATTTCCGGAATAGGATAAATGTATTGATTACTGTGGTTCCAAGTAGCAGTTTGCCTGCTACTTAGTTTCTTACCGGAGTTAAGTATCTTGACAATTGATCTAATAAGCTTATGCCAGCCATGATGATAATCTTTCATGTACATGGCTATATTTGTCCATCTTTTAATCGCTTCTCGCTTATTCTCCTTTCCTAAAATTTTCCCATTTTCAATTATCCCAACTGTGTGAATACCTTTATCTAACAGATACCGAGAGTTGCTGTATTCACCGGTGTACATCAGTGATGCCATCAGATGGCATCAAGCCGTTGCTTTATTCAACGGTTGTTTCCTGATGTTCCATCATAAATGGTTGCTTTCTCCACCGGTTAATCGATGGTGTTACACCATGGTTACACCACATCCACCGAACTTCGAGTTCGATGTTAGCGATGGATTGAGAAGTGGGGAGAGTCACCTGTTTTTGTTTATATCGGCGTAACGGAAAAATTTAAGGTTATTACAGGTTATTACAGGTTATTAGACGAATGGCAGATATGGATTATGAATTCGAATATATAATGGGGTGCGCTTTTGCACGCGGATAACAGATAAACAAAGTATGATATTGAGGAACGGTATGTATGGTGTTTGAGATGTTTAAAAAGAACTATCTGAGCTATCTAAAAACACAATTCAGCCAATAATATAAATATTTAACTACACATTTTAAACCTGTATCCGACGACGAAACTTATTGTAGTATTTTCATTAAGATAAAAGATTCTATAATCGACGGTGTCGCAATCTAGACGAATACGTAAAGATACCTTTTTTGGTAAAACGAGAGAAACGTAAATGATGCGTAAATGTCATAAACTGTAAACATAACCTCTCAACATAAAAGTCAACACTGCCATAACACCAGAAATCGTTGCTTTAATCTTCGCAAATTACATGCACCATAAATCCATCTAATTATGACGTCATCACATCAAGCGATGTGGTGTTGATGAATAAAGCAACTCTCGGATAGTAAGCTAGCGGTTTGTATAAAAGTTGCTGTCACCAATATGCGTCCTTTGCTTCGATTAAACCTCCCATGATTTCCACTTGATTAACTTTGCGGTTCGTTTCGCGAGCAGTCCCATTGGCTACACACATATGATACAAAATATGAAATAAGTCTGCTGCTTCCCTGTAGCACGAGACTAATTGTATAAAACACCTGGTTATCTTGCATTACATCGTCAAGATTTATACTTTCAAAATACGAAGTATCCACAGAGTTCGATTCGTTATTAATCCTGGTAGGATCATAACTATGATCCGCAATACTTCGACATTTTCTGACCCAGAACTATCCCACTATTCCCTTATATCTTCTAGTTCATTTTCAGATAGAGGTGGGTCAACACGGGAATTTCAAACAAGGGAAACAGGGAAAACTTTGTGTTGAAAGAACTCTTATATGCCAGGTTGTGTTGGACCGAATTTTGCAAAGTTAGTCTCGTTGAAACCCTCTTTATTCCACTAATTTAATGCTTATAAATTCGAACCAATTTAATAAATAACGTGAATGCTAGAATGTGTTATTTACATTTTTTCAGGAATTTTGTTTTTTACCTAAAATATTAAATGCAAACATGCATTTTTGAGCACGGATTAAAAACGTAGCCTCAATTATCAACAATTCAATGAAAACAGAGTATTGATCATGTATTGATATCTCTTATCTATCCAAAGATATCTTGATAAACGTATGAGAATCTAAGAACTTTCCTATAAATTGAAATTATTCTGCTTTCTCTGAACGAAATGTAGCAAATTTGATCTTACAAAAAGGAAGTTCCTTAGTTTATTATTAGTATAATTTAAACTGTCTAATCTCATTATGTCAGTCACCGCTAGAGGGTGTTAAACAAATTTGAATGTGTGCATTTTGTATATTTATACTCACACTATAACAACTGAATTGAAAGCTTAAGATGTTAGTGGAAAGCATAATAGTTATTTACGAACCAAGTGCGTGAAATCATATTGGACATATTTATTGACACGAATTCGCGAAATGTTTCACGCACTAAGTTTGTACAATATTGTTTGTACGAGAACTATAATAATAATACATATTGTTAAATACGTCATCGTTTATGACACACTAATAATCTCTTGATATTAATTAAAAAAATTGAGTTGGCAGTATTGATTATTTGAAGTGACATTTAATTTAAAATTATCGAATTCAAAAAATTCCACACAAAATAAAAACCTTACCAACAACATGAATTCTGACAATGAAATGCAATGTACACCGCCTGAAATTCGCGAAGCTGCCAATATTGCACTGGATAATTTATTACCCATAAAATCAAAAAACGTATACAAAAACACATACTAAATTCGTAACTTGGGCTAGATCTAAAAATATACAAAAATACTCCGAAAATTGTTTATTAGTTAATTTTCAAAATTTACAATCAAATAAATCATTATGGTCCACTTATTCTATGTTAAAATCATGCTTAAAACCCATTTACAGCCAACGTTGCGTTAACGCAACAAATCTTTTCCAAATTTTTTAAAATATATTAGGATGTTGCATTTTAAATATACACCTTATACATCTTTTTTACAAATATCAGACTATCTAATAGCATACCTGTATTAATCTGTTGATTATCCTGTGGTATTCAAAATGAACTATGAATATACTTATTTTTAACAGTTAGTGTCACAAGTTTGTATTTATTTATTGATAGTTTGTGTTTTATCTTTTCATTGAAGTTAGCCTGCGCTTATAATAGAAAAAGCCGTATACAATAGCAGTAGTAAAAAAGTTATGCACTAAAACCAAAACAGTTATACAATTTTTGCTTACAAAGATTGATGTTGCGTTATCGCAACATCGGCTGTATCAATGAACAGTAAATATATACGGCGAATACTGCAATCTATGACTAATTGTGGTACTTCATTTTAAAAGCAAGCGGATATTTAGCAAGTGGAACTGTCAGGGAAGACAGATTTCTCAAATGTCCTTTGGAGACCTGCAAATCAATGAAGAAGAAATCTCGTGTAACATATGATGAAGTAAGCGTTGTTTGCTGGAGCGACAACTCAGTAGTTACTCTTGCAAGTAATTTTGAAGCTGTTGCACCAATAAGAAAGACAAAACGATTTAATCGTACTGGAAGAAGAGATGTTTTTATAGATCAACCTTATATTATTGCTCAATATAACCGATACTTGGGTGGAGTAGACCTCCATGATAATGCTGTAGCCAACTATCGGATCCAGATTAGGGGAAACAAGTGGTGGTGGTCCTTATTTACTAACGCCATTGACAGTGCCGTCGTAAATGATTGGAAATTGCACCGGGTTGTATATTATGAAAGACCAATTTCTATGATTGATTTTAGATCAATTATAGTTAGAAAGCTCTTGAGAAGAGACGATGGAGGACCAAGTCAACGGGAAACTATTACCAGCCAAGTGCTTGGAGAAATACAGTTTGATAACGTAGGCCATATTATACGAAAACATACTGAAAACTGGAGACAACGTTGTAGGCTCTGCAAAAGTACTAGTCATTTAAACTGCTTTTGCTCTTATTATAGGAAATAACACCTTATGTATGTATGTAATAAACTATTATTACCTGTTTGTACCAGTATTTTTAGTGAACTAAATACATATTACTAATACATATTCGAAAATTTTTACAATCTTTACTGCCAAAGTTGCGTTAAAAATGTTAATTAAAAAAATGTATTTCATAATACCGTTCTTTATGACAAATTAAACAGTTTCAACGCAAAGAATCGAATTATTTAACAGTAATTCTTAGAGTGGTAGTAAATGGGTTTAATATATGATAATACGGATATATCTAAATATGCAAAACTCATAGCGTATTTAAAACAGATAACGAAGCAACATCAGCCTAAAAAATCAGCAGTATTAACCGAAGAACAAATTACTAAATTTATTGTTGAAGTACCAAATTTCTTGTTCCTACTAATGAAGGTAACGTCATTTCCGTATATTTAAATTCCATATAACACTATATGTATTTATAGGCTGTATTAATATTGGGTATTTCTGGAGCGTGTCGACGTGAAGAACTTTGCAAAATGTCATTGCGAGACATAGAATTTAAATCGAATTTAATTATCGTAACAATTCCAGAAACTAAAACAGGTAACAGCCGTACATTTGCAATTATTAAGCCCGAATGGGTTGCATTAATTCGACAATATGCAAATTTAAGACCGGACAGCCAGCAGCGATTCTTTTTAACATATCGCAATAGCAATTGTGTTTGTTCAGCTGTTGGTCTTAATACAATTGGCAAAATTCTAATGCGAATAGCTGAGTACTTCAGCTTGATAGCGCAAGTAACTTCACAGGTCACTGTTTCCGAAGTAGTTCAGCTACATTGTTGGCAAACCAAGGAGGTGACTTGCTTTCAATTAAAAGGCATGGTGGATGGAAATCATCTACGGTTGCAGAAGGATATATCGACAATTCTCTGCATAGTAGAATTCAATTGGCTAAAACAATGACCCCGTTAGAGATGTCTACTCCGCCTGCAACTTGTTCGACATCTGAAATACAAGATATACGTATGTAATAATACAATCAACGTTACTCTACCTTCGCAATCAAGATCAATTCAAACAAACCAGTTAATCTCTGGTTGTCAAAATTGCCCAATCAAAATTTTTAATAATTGTTCCGTTTCAATTTCTGAAAAGAATGAATAATGGTAATTTATATAATATTTGTTGCTGTTCTGACATTGAATTTCCTTTTATTTTCATATCTTTTAATTCCTGATTTATTTCCACTTAAAGATCAAAAAATACATATATTAATTTTATTTTCATAGAAAAACAACGAATTGGGTAGCATATTATTAAGGCTAGGGATTTATGATTTTAAAATGTCACTAAATTAATCAAGTTCCAGGAAGTACCAACTTTACTTTTACGCACTCGATGGTAGGTTTTCATAAGCTAGTACAAAAAAGTATAAACGGCAAAACAGCATAATAAAGTCATTATCATACAAACGTTCACTCTACGACGAGTGGATAGAACTGCACTCTTTACTTCTGCTCTAGAAATCCGTTGAGAAACAATTCCTATTGTCACATTCACATTATCTCGAGCAGTGGGCGGGTTGCAAAAATAAGTTTTCTTATTTGATTCCACAAATAAAAATCTAAACAAGCCAAATCTGTGGATCTAGACGTTGAAAGAAATAGACTCTCATGGATTTTCCTTAGCCTATTGATAGCACTGGTCAACAGGGTTTTTTTTTTCTTACACTCTGATACGTGTACATTATGGACTTCTTTTTCATTGTAATTCTGAAAATATTTTCAAAAATTGGCTATCACGTCAGGTTTCTGAGAAATGTTTTTCTTATACATATATGTACTAAATGTACGAAGTCCTATGGATGTTTCGAACCAAAAACATGTTGAAACCGAGATAGAAGAATACATTTCAGAGTTGTCGGACACAGATGAAGAATATTTGCCATCTCAAGAGGACACGCTTCATTTAATAAATCAATTGGAATTAAATGACCTAGTTCGAGATCTCAATTTATCAAAAACTCAGGCAGAAATATTAGGATCAAGATTGCAAGGATGGAAGTTGTTAGCTCTGGCTACGCGTATATCTGTATATCGAAATCGCCCAGAAAGAACTGTCACAGTATTTTTCAACTGAAGAAGGTCTTCTATTTTGCAAAAATGTTGACGGTTTAATGCGAGAATTAGATTACAAATACCATGGCGTCTTTTTATAGATGCTGCTACATTGAGTTTGAAAGCTGTCCTTTTATATATAGGAAACATTACCCCTCCATTCCTGTTGTTCGTGCCGTGCACATGAAAGAAACATATGATAATATGACACGTCTCAGGATACTCACCCATCTAGTTTTATACTTAGGAATATAATTTAAGTTTATATAGGTAAGAATTATTATTATTATTATTATATAAGAAAATTTATATAAGTCATCATAGTAGTTGTAATAGTTATTATTTCTTTTATTTGCCCCTATGGTTATCAATAACGGCGAAGTGTCAATCATTAGGTTATTGAAATCAGTATGTGTCATTCTTTTGAAGTGTAAACAACATATTTTTTTCAGCTCCGCCTATGTCTACTTTTAGACTTACAAAACCTCATTCGCGGGAAGCTTTGTTGTTTTGCTTTCATCTGAAGAAAAGTGCAACGGAAAGACATCACATGCTTTCCACTTGTAAATTTTGGTTTAGACGCTCTAAGTGGTGATTTTGATACAAGCAGCAAAGTGTCTGAGGGAAGGCCAGCAACGTTTGAAAACGCTGAATTGAAGGCCGAATCATTGGGAACGACTTGAAAAACATTTAAAGAACATAGTTATAATCCATAAAATGGGAAATTGGCTTCCATAAAAACTGAAACCAAGAGTCATCAAAAGGCTACTTCGTATATCTAAAATGTTGCTTAAACAGTACATAGGTAGATCTAACCCGAAACGCAGGAAATCATATGTAAGACCAGGCCAACTCGCTACATCAACTCCAAAGCCATATATCCATGGTTCGAAAGTGATACTGTGTATTTGGTGGCATCAGAAGGGTATGGTATCTTATGAGTTGCTAAAACCTGGTGAAATCATTAATGGGGAAAGCTACCGACACAAAATCATCAAATTGAAGCGAGCATTGCACCAAAATCGGCCGGAATGGGCAACCAGACACGAGTAATTGATTTTGCATCATGACAATGCTCGGCCACATGTTGCGCAACCCGTTAAAGCTTTCCTAGAAAAGAGCGGATGGGAAGTCTTATCCCTCCCGTCGTATAGCCCAGGCATTGCCCCTTCTGACTATCACTTGTTTCCATCAATCCAGAATGCATTGTCCGGAATACGCTTCATTTCAGTTTAAGGTATCAAAAATTGGGTCGATATGTTCTTGGCCTCAAAAGATGAGGGGTTCTATTGGCATGGAATTCATGTGCTCTCTCAAAGATGGGAAAAAGTTGTAGCTTCCGAAGGAAAATACTTTAAATAAAGTCTCAAAGTTAGGAAAAAAGCCTTTAAAATATAGTTAAATATCCAATTTGTTTTCGAATAAATCATTCTAAAAATCTTTTCTATTAAAAGTCACATATTTTTTTCTACAAACATACAAAACTGAACTATGATGCGGCATTTAACTCAACCTGCCTTAAAACTAAATAAGCGGAGCTGTATCATGAGATGCACTAGTATCTTGTAAGCGCCGACAGGAAAAGCCGCATGTCCTTCGGTATATAACAATGATATTTTCATACCAATTCATACCCATTTATTGTACACTTATGGTATGTATGTGCATATTAATTATTGATTTGAACCTTTTAAAATCAATTTTGAATCAATATTGTACAGTGACGGAATGTAACAATACAAACGTAATTTGTTTTACACGAAACAAGTTGGCCATACTTTTTCATTCAGTTGCCGTCATCTTAATTAAGCATAAATTTTCATTGTTTGCTTCATGCGTGGCCATTTATTCGTTGTTCACTCACGACGTACCCTATACAAATTCATTTTTACGAGCACACGAAAAATGCATAAAGTCTGCATGGTGCATTTGTTAAATAAATTTAGCATTATAAAATACCTCTTAACGAAATTAAAAGGAACACGAATTTATTAGAGTAATAACTGGTTTGAAGCTAGTTGCCTGTCAGTGTTATTTTTTAGTATGCAAATACTTGATATACATTAACTCAGGTACATATGTATCTATCTGTATACAGATCGTGTACTTTATTTTATATATATATATTTGGAATACGATGAAAGACATTTAAATTTTATTCGTTATTATTCATATCAAGTTGTTCTTTTTTTGGTCGAAAAGCTACTTCGCAATCAGCTATAATGGATTATCTCCTCATTTTTTTAACTTCACGTTGGACGCTAAAAATAAGTGAAAGGTATTATACAACATATAACAAATACATATGTAAATATTCGCTTGGATATTTATGAAATTGAAATACGTAAACGAAAAGCACACTATTCTGGAAAAAAAACGTTTTTGCAAATAAAGCATATTTGACGACTTGTAATATAACAATCTCAAGATTATCATCTGGCCTTTTAAAAAACTAAATAGATATACACGACAGAACCTTCGATTCAATGAAAGGACGAGTCAATGAAAAGTATGCATAGTATGTTTATAAACATAATGTAATTGTAAGCAAACACAAAAACAATGTAAACATTTTGTTAAAGTTTACACAGCATATTTATAAATATACTTATAAACAAAGCATACCATTCATATATATAAGATCTAGGAAGTAATAGTAAATAATATTATAGAGTCTAGTACTCAGTTAATCTCTAGTATATAGTCACCAGTGTTAGTATAAGTATGTAACCTACTGTGATATTAATTTAAGTGTTGAAATATATTGTTAACCATAACAACCTGGTTAAGATATTTGAACCTGAGACGATCCTCTATTACATGGCGATCCTGATCTATTACATGGCGATCCTGCCAGTCCAGGTAATCCTGCCAGTCCAGGTAACCCTGCCAGTCCAGGTAACCCTGCCAGTCCAGGTAACCCTGCCAGTCCAGGTAATCCTGCCAGTCCAGTCCAGGTAAATATGGCAGCTCTCATCGAATTACATTAAATGGGGAAAATCGAAAAATGGGCACCTCATCCAGCAAGGACACGACAAACGAACAATCGTTAACAGAAAATGGGGCTATCAACGCTAACATAGTGATGCAAGAGACCCAGCTGCGGTTGTCTACAGACGTAATGGTACTGTTCTATATACTATTCGCTGTCGTAATGATGCAGTTCCTTCTGAAAGCCACCAGAACATACACCAGACACGTTGAAAAGCGGACACTTCAAAAGGTATCGGCTGCTCTACCCGTATAAAGACCCATGCAGTGAGTAAGACGTCCATGGCAGCTAGGGACTTCGAGCAACTTCTAGAAGAATGTAACGCCTTCTATCGAAATCTGGGAAAGGACACTCAAGAAAGAAGAAAAAATAGAGACATCACACAAAGTAAGTGCGAACAATTACTTAGTTTTATTAGTGACTTTAAAAACTTGCAAAAAAGTTTCAATAGTGCTACACAAACTGAAGATACTAGTGGTATAGAATTAGTTATAAGTAAAATTAATTCAGTACTTTCAAACTGTAAATCAATTATAGACTTAAGATTACAAATAACGAACATTAAATTAAACATGGAGAAATTTGATCTAAAAGTAGCTGCAACTCTGTTGCCAATAATGGATGGCACAGAAAGTAAAACGCGCCAATTAATTGAAGGTATAGAATTGTATGATACTGTATTGGACAAGGACGGCAAAAATTCATTAACTAATTACATTTTGAAAACGCGCTTGAATTCAATTGCGAAAATAAAATTAAAATCTACCTACTCTAGTAATACAGAATTAGTAAAAGACCTTAAAACATATTGTATCATTAAACAATCAGCTTGTGCTCTTTCGGCTAAATTGCATACAATCAAGCAAGGGTCACAATCTATATCTGACTACGGCAAAACAATTGAAGACTTAATGATCAATCTCACATTGAGTCAAGCAAATGAGGATGACAACAAGACAAAAACCTTAAATGAAGTAAATGAAAAAATTGCAATTAATTCGTTTGCAAATGGACTTAGTAGTGGTGAACTGAGGACCATAATAAAAGCAAGAAACTACATAAACCTTAGTGCAGCGATTCAAGGAGCGCTAGATGAAGAAATGAATACCCCGAAACCAGTATTCCACGCTAGGAGCATACACTCATCAGCAAAGAAAGGCAGAAGTCAATACGGTTACACCAACAATTACCATCACACCCACCGAGGCAAGTTTCGCCAACATCCTGATGTAAACCGCACCAATAAGACACACAACAATTATAGGCAGTCAAATTGTACGAACTACGGAAATAAAACAAGCCATGCGAAACCATACCAACAAAAACGAGTATACGCTACAACAAAGCAAGCAGATAATAAAGAAACAACAAAAAGTCCCACCCAGCAGTTTTTTCGTTCCCAAGAAAGTAAGTCTTAACTTAAATGGTCTAAACTATATTAAATTACATTACAAAAATAGAGAACTTTTGTTTTTAGTCGATACAGGAAGTTCAATTAGTTTAATATATGATAATAAAATTTTTAGTAGCGAAATAATGCAACCAAATTCAACAACAATAAAAGGAATTTCGGGATCTACAATTTCAAAAGGTACAATCAATATTAATTTAAATATTGATGATTATTCTTTAACGCATGAATTTCACATCGTAAAATCTTTCGACTCTAATGCAAACGGTATTTTAGGGTCAGATTTCTTGTATAAATATCATGCTAATATAGATTATCAGACATTGCACTTAACATTGACCTTACACAACGACAGACTTACATTACCAATTCATACTGATTCGGAAACCTTCATACGCATTCCTGCTTATTGTCAAGTAATAAAACGATGTTATGTAAACAAAGATATGGAATGTGTTGTCTCAGCAAAAGAAGTAGCTAGCGGTGTATTTTTAGCACGTACATTAGCAAAACCAATTAATAATGAAATTCCAGTACAAGTTTTAAATACAACAGATAAAGATGTCATATTAAAAAACTTTACTCCGGAGATAGAACCACTAGGAAATTACGAAATATGTAGGTTTGGTGAAATTGACAAGTATTCTGTAGAGAGAATCGACAAACTACTTGAAAATTTAAACTTAGAACATTTAACAACTCCAGAGAAATTCTCAATACAGCGTATTTGCACGAAGTATGCAGACATCTTCCATGTTCCAGGAGACAAACTTGGTACCACAAGCATTTTTAAACAAGAAATACATCTGAAGAGAAATTCACAACCCGCCTATAAAAAACCATACAGACTCCCACATGCACAGAAACAAGAAGTCCATCGACAGGTAGATCAGATGCTGAAAGATGGAATAATCGAAAAAGCAACATCAGAATGGTCTTCTCCAATTTTGATAATACCAAAGAAAGCAGATCCAAATGGAGAAAAAAGATGGCGTATGGTGATAGATTACAGATTATTAAACCAAGAAATTGAAGACGATAAGTTTCCATTACCAAACATTACGGAAATAATTGATTCACTATCCGGAGCAACATATTTTTCGCATCTAGACTTATCACAAGGCTACCACCAAATAGAGTTACAACCCAAAAGTAGACCCTGCACAGCTTTCATTACAGATAGAGGTCAATACCAAATGACACGTTTACCAATGGGATTAAAAATCAGTCCCAGTGCTTTCTCACGGGCAATGACAATTGCTATGACAGGTTTAAATTATGACACATGCTTGATTTATCTTGACGATTTGATCGTATACGGTAATAGCTTGGTAGATCATAATAAAAATTTAGTTAAAGTGTTTGAAAGATTGCGTCAGGTAAATTTGAAATTAAACCCAAGTAAATGTGATTTCCTAAAACAAGAAATTTTGTATTTAGGGCATGTTATATCAGCAAATGGTGTATCACCCGATAAAAGTAAAATAGAAGCTATCAAAAATTATCCCACACCCAAAAATGGAGCAGAGGTTAAACGATTCGTAGCTTTCGCAAATTATTATAGAAAGTTTATAAAGAATTTTGCAGAAATTACCTCACCATTAAATCAGTTAACACGAAAAAACGCCCACTTTTATTGGTCCGTAGAATGTCAACAAGCATTCGAAGCATTAAAAAATGCGTTAGTTAAACCTCCAATTTTGCAATATCCAAATTTTTCACCCAATAATACCTTTATTTTGAGAACAGATGCTTCCAAACATGCTATCGGTGCAGTTTTATCCAACGGAGACGACAGACCAGTAGCATATGCAAGTAGGTCTCTTAATAAAGCAGCAATTAACTATTCAGTAATCGAGAAAGAACTTTTAGCAATTACATGGGCAGTACAACATTTTAGAGTTTATCTTTTATCCCGCCATTTCATTATATACACAGATCACAAACCACTTATTTATCTTTTTGGAATGACTAATCCGTCAAGCAGACTAACTAAATTTCGTTTGAAATTAGAGGAATTTGACTTCACTGTAAAATATATAAAAGGAAAAGACAATGTCACAGCAGACGCACTCTCTAGAATAGAAGTATCTTCAACAGAATTAAAAGATTTGCATAAACACATAGAATCACAGAATTCTTATGTTATTACAAGAGCTACAGCAAGAAAAGTTAATGATACAAGTCAAAATAATTCTGATTCGCGATTGCGGACTGATCACCCGTCAGTTGTTGAATTACTAAAGCGTCCACAAGACGCCACCGAATTAAAAATTGTATCTAAAAATGAATTCAATCGCTTAGCTAAATCCCCAAATTTTAAGACGTACGTACGCGAAAATGAAACCTTGTACAAAAAGGTATTATATGACTACAATAGTCAGATTCTTTACATAGAGCAGGCAACTTCATCAACGTTACCATTCACTGGAACGCTGAAAGCCCTGACAGTAATATGTAAGAAATATAAAATAAGTGAACTAGTTATGTCAAAGGTCAACAGATGCGCATCATTATCAACATCATTACCATCATCATCAATTATGAAACAAATCCTTGAAAACATAAGTTTACTGAAAAATAAAGGGATAAAAATTAACATTATTAAAGCAAATCAAAGAATATACGACAAAGATAAACAACAAATTATTTTAAATGACTTCCACATGTTACCCACAGGTGGTCATGCAGGTATAAATAGAATGTATAATAATATAAAGAAATATTATTTTTGGCCTAATATGTATAGAGAGGTACAAAACTTTGTTAAGAAATGTGAACAATGTCAGAGATGTAAATATTCAAATACAAATATTGAACCAATGGTAATAACCACAACAGCTACATCAGCGTTTCAAAAGATATTTGTAGATTTGGTAGGACCTTTAGAATGTGATGAAATAGGTAATAAATATGTCTTAACTATACAATGCGATTTAAGTAAATTTGTAGAATGTTATCCCATAAGGAACAAAGAAGCTACAACTGTAAGCAAGTCATTAGTAGACAATTTTATTTTAAGATATGGAGTTCCAGCTGAAATTGTATCAGATCAGGGAACCGAATTTTTAGCATCTACACTACAAGAAGTGTGTAAGTTGTTACAAATTAAACATCTTAAATCTACTGCATATCATCATCAAACATTAGGTTCAATAGAAAATTCGCACAAAAATTTAGGTGCTTATATCAGAATTCAAACTTCTAAATACGCAAACAGTTGGAGTTCTTGGTTACCTTATTGGAGCTTTTCTTATAACACAACAGTTCATACAGAAACAAAATATTCTCCTTTTGAGCTCGTATTTGGTTATCCAGCAAGATTACCATCGAATTTAGTGAGACAAGTAGAACCTTTATACACTTTTGATAATTACCCCTTAGAATTAAAGTACAGATTACAACAAGCTTGTACTGATGCAAGAACTAATCTATTAGAATCTAAGCATAAACGTAAGGATAGATACGATAAGAAATGTAAATCAATAGATTATAAGATAGGAGATAAGGTACTTTTAAGAGATTTAGCTTGTAAGAAATCTGAAGTTCTGTACAAAGGTCCATATACAATTACAGAATTAGATTCCCCAAATATATCAATTAGAGCAAATGGTAAACTTTTGATAGTACACAAAAATAGAATAAAACCATATTTTGAGTAGTGAACGTAAAAATAAACGACTAACGTATTTATTTTTACTTTCGCCGGCTGCGGAAGTGTAATATAACAATCTCAAGATTATCATCTGGCCTTTTAAAAAACTAAATAGATATACACGACAGAACCTTCGATTCAATGAAAGGACGAGTCAATGAAAAGTATACATAGTATGTTTATAAACATAATGTAATTGTAAGCAAACACAAAAACAATGTAAACATTTTGTTAAAGTTTACACAGCATATTTATAAATATACTTATAAACAAAGCATACCATTCATATATATAAGATCTAGGAAGTAATAGTAAATAATATTATAGAGTCTAGTACTCAGTTAATCTCTAGTATATAGTCACCAGTGTTAGTATAAGTATGTAACCTACTGTGATATTAATTTAAGTGTTGAAATATATTGTTAACCATAACAACCTGGTTAAGATATTTGAACCTGAGACGATCCTCTATTACATGGCGATCCTGATCTATTACAGACTATCCGAAGTCCGAATATGGTAATATCGATGCAAATTTTTCTCTATGTCGTTACCAGGGTAAGTCACATGAAGTTTAAAACTATATTACACAAACTTTAAAGTAAAATTATGACTTTACTGGTGTAGTGTTGTCGGCGTATACATACATGTATAATATAATTTGAGGTGTTACAGCATAGCATCAGCTTTGAACTATCAAATTCTTATCTTTCAATTCCTGAAGTATTTCCACTTGTAGGTCAATGAAACAACAAATTAATTAAATACCAATTTATTCCAGAACCTATAAAATTATATATAAGCAACAACATTTCACTCATAATGGCCTATGAAACATAGGTCGGCGAAAACTCCCAGTGGCACGTAATCGTTTAATCAAGCACGGAAAAACTCTTCTTCCGAAATGATGGCGATGTGGATACTGCAACGCGTACTCTCTTTGACCTATTGTTGCATTCTGCCAACACTCAAAGTAAACTGCTATCATATCGACGGCGTCAACATTCGTAACAAGTATTTTGAATGGTCAAAGTCAACATCAACGCAAGACAAAATAAATAATTTGACGGTACAATCCTGTCACTAGAGATATGTAATGTTTTCCAAAGTCAACTTATTTTTTATGTTATTTTTTTGCAATAAATTGGGAACAACAAGAGATATCGAGATGCGGTTTTCAGTAAAATATGTGTAATTTAAATCCGCTTACGAACCTATTTACACAATAGTAACGTTTCATTTAATATTTTTTAAGACAATCATAAAAATAAGTTACCGCTGGCAAAAGCGACTTCTAGTTTATCAGTTTACTTTAAACATCGACAAATAAATGCCCCCTGGTAAATACTTCTATGTGTGCTACCGGTTATTCTACGATTTTCTGAGGTAACCTCTCTTAGTGGCCCACTTTGTACGTAGTTACTGTATTCTCAATTCTATGACGATCGAACCACTGCAAATATACTCAACTAATATTTAAATTGACATTATTTTATGCAATTGTTTAAATATATCTTTTGTTTGATTAAATCAATTGTTGATTGAAAATTACCTCTTACTATATATATTATTTTGCCGTGGGAAAATCCTTAATGGACATCGAGCCATGGTGTCATTTGGTCGATAGTGTAGGACTCTCCATCGTGGCCTACCTACTAAAAAAAAAAACATTTCTTCCGCCGCCGGACCATCGGAACTGCTGTTGGCGTTGCATCAATGGCGCGGTTGTCTCTTATTAATTGTCTGTTCTATTCTCTCTTGCCATCATAATTTTTTAAATGTATCCTTCCATTGACCGCCAGTTTGCCTCACTTTCTAACATCGTTGCGATAATGTTTTCTTCGCTTATTTGCCGGCGTAACTGAGTCTCTAGCATAATTCGATCCGTATTTCACCTGTCGCATTTAAAAGCCATATGGGCAGGCGAATCAACCATCTTACAGTCCTGACACAGGTTATCTTTTGTCAAATTAAATCTTTGGAGGTAGTTTCGAAAATTTCCATGCCCTGAGAGAAACTGGCTTAGGTAGTAGTTCACCCTCCTAAATTTGCAGTCCAGCCACGGAATTATGCTGCCTATGAGAGTTCTGGTCCAGTTGGCCGTGTACTCCAAGTTCTCTCACTTTCTTTGCCATCTTCGTATAGTTAGGGCCCTCTCTGATCTTCTATCGCTCCTGAGAATAATGATTTTGCGTTGTTCTTCGGCAAGAAGGGAAATTGGTGGAACTCCCGCTATAACCTACACCGCTCTGGTAGACATGGTTCTGTATCCGTTTATCACTCTAAGCAATATTCTTCGCTGAAGGCTTTCAAGCGCTTCTCGTTTTTTTTTAACTATCCAATGCAGTGGCCCAAGCTGGAATTGCATATAAGATTTGCGATTCTATGGCCTTATACAGTATCTGCCTGCGATTACTACTTGGACCCCCTATATTCGGCAACACTTTTAGTAGGGCTGTAAGGGTTGCGTCTACCTTCTCTAGTACTTGTTTCACGTGCATTCCGAACTTTAAGTTGTGGTCTAGCATTATGCCAAGGTATTTCAGGTTCTTTTGAGGCGTGACCCCTTTCTCCGACACAACAAATTTGACGTCTACGTTCCTGTAAGGGCCCTTGAGGATGATTGCTTCAGGTTTTTCCGGAGCTAGTTGCAAGTTTTTCTCCTCCATTCATTTAACAATGCTTTCTAGTGACTCATTGGCTTTGAAGACTAGGTCTCTTTGGTCCTCAGCTTCTATGATTATCGCGAGATCGTCTGCGTATACGGTCGTGATAACTCCTTCTTCAAGGGCTAGACGTAAAACTGGGTCGTACAGTATGTTCCACAGGGTCGGCCCGAGAGCCGAGCCCTGGGGAACGCCAGCGTTCAACTTCAAATATTCTATGGGGGAGAGTAGAATCTGCCTGTTGTGGAAGTAGTCCTCCACAATATTGATAAGATATCTTGGGATATTCCTCCTCTTGAGCTCTCCAATTATTCCACTCCAGGGTGCTGAGTTAAAAGCGTTTCTGACATCCAGTGCTATCATAGCTACCCATTTCTTTTTTGACGATTTGACCAATCTGACTACCTCTCTGACAGTATGGGCCGTTGATTTACCTTTGACGAAACCAAACTGTTTTTCTGAAAGCCCACCTGACTTGTTAATTTTTTCTCCAGTCTGTTTTTAATTAAACGTTCATATGTTTTGCCCAATGTACTAAGCAGGCAAATAGGTCTGAACGCAGAAGGCGTTGCTGTTGGCGAACCTTTCGGTAGAAGGACGACTATGGCCTTCTTCCAATCTGTCGGGAATTGCTGATTCTTCACGAGCTGATTGAAAACCTCAAGTAGTACTGCCGGAATTGTCTCTGCGATCGTAATTACTGCTTCCGTAGTAAGCTGATCTGTGATTTGCCTCTCTTCATTTTTTTCATTACCTCAGTGACCTCTAACTGCGTGAAGGGTGCAACATCTACTACCTTTTGGGTATGCCTTATAAACGAGTCGTTTTTGGCTGGAAACAGGTCCCTTATTATTTGACTCCTCTGCTCCTGAATCGGGTTGTACGGGCGCGGTTGACTGCCGGCGTGTCTCATGGCAATTCTGTATCCGTCGCCCCATATATCCTTATCTAGATCATCTAGTATATTTGCCCAGTGACGCCTTTTTGAGCTCAAGATCATATGTTTTAGCATCCTTCTTGCTTCTTTATATGCCTGTTCATCAGCGGAAGGTATGGAGACGTTTCCTCGGTTCTTTTTTGCTCTCGTCCAGCTACGGCGGAGACTATGGCACTCCCTTCTCTTGAATTAGATGTCTGAATCCCACCAGTAAGGCATGTGGCGGTTCTCTTTAGGCAGTACCATCGTACATTCGCGGTTTAGATCGCTAATCTTTTTTATGAACGTATTTGGGGTAGTTACCGTTCCATCCTCGTAATTTTCTTTTAGCATTTGCGCTAACTTGGTTTTATTTAGTAGTCGCTGTTGTGCTTTCCGTGATCTTTTGCGTTTCCCTAATTCGAAGTAGATGTAGTTGTGGTCGGTAAAAAACTCGCCTGTAATAACTTCCCAATTGTAGATGTGCGCTGTCATAGTCTTCGTGGCCCAAGTTATATCGATAAATGATTTGCTGTTCCCTCTCTCAAAAGTAGGCGAGTTGCCTGAGTTTATGACGCTGAGGTCCAGTTCCGCCGCCCATTCCATAAGATATTTACCACGAGCGTCCGTGACTGGTGACCCCCACATGGGAGACTTGGCGTTGAAGTCTCCAGCTATAATAGCTTCGAGGTTTGTTAGTCTTAATTCGCTTGTAATAGCATCCACGAACGATCCATACTCCTGTAAATCAATGTTAGGGGAACAGTAGCACTCCAGGAGGCACCATGAATTTCATTTCAAGCATACGTATCCGTCGCCCTTTGTGTGACCGCAGATGCCTAAGTTTTTATTTCTTATGTACATGGCAACGTTGTTTTTATTGTCCAGGATAAAGTTGTTTTCCATTGACATTTTTTTATTAGGTTTACTGACAATAGCAATAGCGATATCCCTTGCGCTTGCTGTTGGGTGTAGTATGTCATGCGCTATCCTAGCCCTACCGATGTTGACTTGGAGAATCTTAAGGTTCTGTATATTGGAGTTACTTCTTGGCATTATTATCAATTGCGTATGTCTTCCTTTGCTCGTTTAGTAACTGCCGAAAATTCGGGCATTTTGTTGTGTCTGCACGATGGTCATTTGAATTACACTTTAGACAGTAATGATCTTCCTTGCAATCGATGGCCTTATGACCCTCTTGGCCGCAGTTAATACATAAGTTTGACCGGTCTGGTCCTTTGCAGTCCTTTGAACCATGCCCAAACTCCAAGCATCTATAGCGTCTCAGTACCACCATTCTCTCTCTAACTCTGCAGCTAATCCATCCAATTTTCACTCTGCCGACCTTTGTCAGTTTGCTGGCGTGCACTCTACTGACCTGCACTGTCGCTATTTGATTCCCGTCTCTACTGGGTCTCATTGACTTAACTATTATGTCCTGTCCGTTACCTGGTAGTATTGTCTTACTATATTTTACAGGTAAGGTTTTATTAATTATTATTATTGTTGACAAGAAATATAACAAAAGAATTTGCATTATAATTAGATTATATTAATTGTATTCAGTGGGAGGGAGGGGGACGCGCAAAATCCCCGGGGCCCGGGCTTCCGGGGGACCCAATTGAAATAAATGTTGATCAAAAAATTTATACAGTCAAAAACATGCAAATAAAAAATAATTTCAATCTATAGTAAATAATATCAGCAGTAGTAAGTTTTGTTTCATAAAACCTTAATCCATATACATATTAATACTATTGACAAAAATAAAACACGTCAAATATTGAGTGGGAGTGGGCCCGCTGTATTATTTTGCCCCGGACCCTGGCTGTGCTGACGGCGGCCCTGATTGTATTTATATTATCGTACAAATTACATTTATTAATTGTATTGCAAATTTGTAGTGTTCAAAATTACAACACCGCGCATTCTGCTGACACCTTTATTATCGATCGTATTCATCGATAACTTTCGTAGCAATGAATAGCCTTGACATAGAAACTTCATTACTAACAACTTTCTTTGCCATTATAGTTGTAATAAGCTGTATCTTCATTTCCATAACATAAAAATTTTAACGAGAGTTCCGTTACTATAATACACCATAAAATTATGACAGCCCAACCTATAATTATAATTTTCCAAATCCGTCTAATAATTATACAATATAATTTATGATGGTGATCGCTTTTTATTTGGACTTAATTACAAGACGCGTGGTCGAGGTGTTTCCCCTTTTATGCTATATCAACCTTTAATTGATTGGATAACGTATTCTATAGAACATATTGAATTGATTTATATACAGGTATATATATATTATGATATGTTAAAAACGTGAAATTGCTGCAACTAATGCAGAACTGATCAAGTTTTGAAAGTTTTATATACATACATATATTATGATACGCATCTGTATATGCGTATATGTAAAACGTCTTCTGTGATAGTTTTACGGCAAGAAGAAACTGCACAAAACTCTGCTTTTTCTTATTAATCGTCAAAAATTTATTGAAATTATTCCTGAGATTTATAGTCCCTAACAATTTACAACAAAACGTTTTGCATCCTTCAAAAGCAATACATTAAAGTTTTGCCCATAGTTATAATTTTCTTAAAATATGTTTTGCGTCAAAAATATTGTATTTATTCAGTGTAATCTAATAATCTCTCCTACATCAGTAGCCGCACAGAATCATATTTCTGCTCTTGTCAATTGTTTTATAACTTATCTGTATCGCTCTATATCTAAAATATCTTGTATAAATATACATATGTGAAGTATAAGTAGGTATACACAGTCTGTCTCAAAGTAACTAGGACTCAATAGGGACGTTTCTGTTGGCGCTACCTATATGTGGCTAGAGGCGTTCGAATGGTACAACCTTTGCAGACCTAGTAAAAATTTATAGCGTTAGAGTTATAGCGTCTCAAATGTCAGCATGTTTTTGTCATCGGTACAAAAACGAGCATCGAACAAAGAGCCAATATTAAATTTTGTTTCAAACTCGGGAGAAAGTTTACCGAAACGTTGAAATTGATGCAACAAGTTTATGGTGATGATTGTTTATTCCGTGGCAGAGTTCATGAGTGATATACGCGCTTTAAAAACGGTCGTGAAGTCATCAATGACGACTCCCATGTCGGCCAGACGAAATTCGTAATTACGCCAAAAAGCATCGAAAAAGTGCGTGATTTTCTCAAAATTCGGCCAAAATCATCGTTGCGTTTTATGGAAATTAAATTGGGAATGTGACCATTTGCACTATCAGAAGGTGTGTGCTCATTTTGTGCCCCACAAGTTGACTTACGAACAAAAATTGCTCAGAATCCAACAGTGCAAGGATATAGTTAAGGAGGCCAAAAAAGACAAAAACGTCCTTTGCAATATTATTGCTGGTGACGAACCGTGGTGTATCCAATACAATTAAGAAACAATGCGTCAAAATTCAGAATGGGAGCCAAAAAACGAGCCGGCAACCAAAAATCTCGGTTTGCGAAATCAAAGAAGAAGACAATGCTCATTTGTTTTTATGATGCAAAGGGTACTGTTCATCATGACTTCATTCCATCGGACACGAAGGTTACTGCGCCATTTTATCTTGGTATTTTGAGGCAGTTGTTGCATTGTATTTGTGGCATTCGACCAGAATATCGTGAGTAAGGGAATTTTGCGCTTGTTGCACGATAATGTACAGTCTCATCGATCAACACTCATCACCGATTTTTTGAGCAAAAATCGCATTTTATGGTCAACCATTCCCCATATTCGCCTGATCTGGCTCCGTGCGACATTTATCTGTTCGAAAAAACTTTATTTGCCAATGAAGGGCATACGTTATGCTGACTTTACGGCCACCCAAAAGGCGTGTACCAACATTCTCAGAGCCATACCGGCCAACGACCTAAAATCTTCATTTGAAATGCTATTCAATTGTGCAAATCAGTGTATCGAAGCGGTATTGAATAAAATAAATCAATTTTGCCGAAAAACCCATTTTTTGTTCTTATTTTTAAAAAGTTTTGTTTACTTTGAGACAGCTACACAGTCTATAGGTTTTAAGGTACAATTTAAACACGATGTGAAATAATTACATACATAATACATATGAGGAACAACTTTTCTTCTAAAAATATAACTAAACACTTTTTAATCGAATACTAAATTATTACTCATACATATCTTAACTATTATTATACACATACATACATTGATTTACATAATTTACCATTTATAAAGTGCGCTTACCTCTGGTTGTTGTTGATTTGATTTATATATACACAAGATTACGGCGACAGTAATTTTGTTTATATACATACATATATAAATTTATCTGGTGCGTTTATATACTACTGACAGATTTTACTTGGGTTCAAGTACTGCACAACAACTATGGGATAAATATGATTATTAGGATATACAATCTGCGTATGGGAAAATGTTGAATTTATATGTGCAATAAAGTCAATATTCTAAATAAATTAATTGTACTATATAGGAGGTAAGCGCGATGAATTCTCGATCTGAAAGATTTTGTACAGGTTCAAACGTGTTTGAACTCTGTTTCATGATAATTGCACATGCACTAGGACTACACTATATATACTACGGGTCAAAGCTTTTATACTAGCCAATTAGTAGATAGCCCGACTAAAAAATGAAAATGTTTCAGCTAAGGACAAGTTAGCACCACGTGATTATTAATTTTTTTACCAAAAGAAGTAATACGCCTAAATTACATTAGACAAAGTTCTTCACTGGATCTCTTGGTGCAGAAGTAGAACACTAAACACTTTAACCCACTAAACACCAAACAAGTTTTAACTAAAACACCGACGCGTTTCAACAGCAATGCTGTCATTATCAAGGCTATAATATGTATATTTATATATATTATAGCAATTATAGCTATATTATCAATCATAATCATAATATCATAATATGTATATTTATATATATTATAGCAATTATAGCTATATTATCAAGGCGATAATAAGTTTTATTATCGCCTTGATAATGACAGCATTGCTGTTGAAACGCGTCGGTGGTTTAGTTAAAACTTGTTTGATGTTCAGTGGGTTAAAGTGTTTAGTGTTCTACATTAGACAACATTTAGACGCCGTTTATGATAATTTAACTCCTTCATATTGCACTGTAAAAAAGTGGACAAGTTTCGGTTTGGGGAAAGAATCGTTCGATTATGATGAGAGATAGTTGACCAATTAAAGTAATAACGCGTCTCAATAAATTTCATTGTTCAAGAAATAATAATAGACAAATACCGCTTGAAAATGAAAGATTTAGCACTGATGTCTAACACCTTTGAAAGAAATATTTGCCGAATTCTCCATAAACACCGCGGTAACGTGATCTTCGTTCGGTTCTTTAACGCCAACTTCGAGTCGAATGTACGCACTCACTTTTAACCATATGTAAAGACATCTAAAACTATTGACTTTATAACATTATGAACTTGCCCTAAAAATGATTTACTGTACATGAACAGGAGAGCAACATTGAAAAGAGAGGTTGAAGCTCATCAGTAGGTTAAATATAAAGATGGAGAATGTAAGGACAACAGTCTACTACCATTACCATAATACCATTGGTTCAACTATTCATTCTTTTTTTTGTTGTTGTTTTGCCCTCATAGTTGATAATAATATCAATCTCCATCATCTTGACTTCAATTCTCTCCCGCACATGCCCTGTCCATAACATTATAAAGTCAGTCATGTGAAATCCAAGTTGGATCAATGAATAAGATCATGACCACAATATGTTGCGATTGTAAAAACATTTTACTAATTGACTTTAAAGAATATACTACAACTACCAACAGCACATATTATGTGCCTTTATTGCATAAGCTGAGGAAAAGTATTTATGCAAAACGTTGAGAAAAAATGACGACAGGTATTCGTTTACCATATGACATATACTGCGACCATCGGCGAATGCGACTTTCAGAAATTAGAACAAGCCATCCATGGCTGTTATACCAATTTTTTGTTATTTAATAAGTCAAACGTCGACTTTAAGGGACAGTGTTTTAAGACCGGTAATGAATTACAAGTAGCTGTAGTATATTTTTCCGAATAACTTTAAAAGGGTTTACAAGGTTTTCGAGTAATTAATAAATGTATTGCATGTATTGAAAAATAATATTATATTTTACCAATTTTTCTTTTTTTTATATCAGACCGAAAATTTATGGCACCTATCTCTGTATACATGTAATACAGTTGGAGTATGCATACATATTTTTAAATATTGGCTATAGTATATCTTTAAAATTATTATAAATTCACTTTTCTGCAAAGGTCTAAATGGAAAATGCAAATAAATTGTAAAAGTTATCATGTTAAGTAGATTGAAAGTAATTATATTTTAATGAGAAGGGATCAATACTACAGTGGAGGTATTATGCATTTACGATACAACGTTGTTAATAGAGTTTTATTAGTTTAATCTCGAGAATGATAACCCCATTACGATTTTTCAATCGTTATTCTTCAGAGACCGCTTTCGGATATCACTTCCAGCTGCGATAATAATGTTCTTCTAATTTTATGTCGGTGCGATAGTACTTACCTGTTCTGACGACCGGCCTGGCATGTGTGCTTATACCTGAAAAAGGAGAACAAGCCTAAGAAAAATAAGCGGGAAAAGGGACAAGGGGAGTATACATATAGGAATAACGAATAACCAGCAGGCCATTGCGATATAACATAGCCGGGGTTCCGAAAACAACATAATTTACGACAGGGGATGAACCGCGACCGACCCACAAAAACTTAATAGCTTATTTATTCAAAACGTGAAAGATTCAAAATGGCCGCCACCAGGTATAAATATATATACACATAAATATACATCTACGGAAAGTATAATATAACATCGGTGTATGTAATATAGGCACACATATTCAAGTTAACCCGTCCAATATGTACTTCATTTGAGTCGATACCTAAACATAGAAATAGTATGTGCTGAAATACAGTAGGTAAAACAATAAATCCATTTCAGTTAAGCATAAATCTGTATATTCAGTACGAAAATATTAGAACTGCAAAAAATATTTAGACAATTCCAAATTCAATCTGTACAAAACGCCTTCCTAATTAATATCGTGCGTATAATGAACATAGTATCCCGTTCACCAGTATGCTACGTTATTCACAATAATACATAATACACAATAATCTCTTCAAATTTTCCTTCGAAATACTTACGGAAATGTGGATAAAATTATATACGTTTCTTACATTTTGTAAACAATAGTAAGTTGTACTTTCTTTTCGATAATATTTGATATTTTGTCCATCCTGTAACTTCATTGCTGACCTAAGCTAAAATATCGCTTCAAAATTAAAAATACTTAGTTAAATTCCAATAATGTTAGAATAGTTGTTCCACAAATGGACGTTGGGGAAGATTCCATTGCCGTTGTCTTGACCCTAGAAGTTTTGCCTTCTCGTATGACAAGTCAAGGTTTCGAATGTCTCAATGTCACTTGACTCAGGCTGTGCGGTTTATTATCTTTCTCCTCAAAATCAGGGTCATGGATTGTGTAAGGTTTGTTGGACACTGCTTTTTCCTCTCTGTCTTCATTTTCTTTTCTTCAATGACAAGCCTGCTTTTATAGGTAAAGTGAAGAAGGATTGGCAGCCATAATCGTTTTTCATATTTAATCTATTTTCGTAGTTTCGTAACTGAACAAAAATTGTGACATATCCTGATCCCCTCTCCCAACCCAAAATAATGCTGATAAGCAATCTTCACAAAGGGCATAAGATTGCGGTTAGAGGACAAAAATGCTATTTCACCGCTGTATTAGCTCCCAAAAACACCCAAACTAAAAATGTATCTCCAAAGTACGAGTTAATCATTATTTTTATGGCGATTTTAAAAGTCAACATATTCATATTAGGCAATGAGATTCTCATTAGATAATTACACATTTAGGTAAATAATATACATTGCATATTATATAACTTGCATGGGTTGTTGTTGCATTTGGTTATACTGTACAAAAACAAAATTGAACATGCAGTGAACTTACCCATTCGAACTACTACTAATAACAAAGAAATAATATACTCACGAAAGTGGCTGCAAATCTTGTAATATATTGGTAATTAATCTTACTACAATTTGCAAGACATATAGTGACAATTGCTTATATATTGTAGGAAATTCTTAATTTTTTTGTCATTCAAGCATATTAGCTAAATTAGTTACAAATACTAAAAGCAGAGAAAAGAAGAAAAAGGAATTTTGCTTTTTTATTTTGTTAACTGTTTGATCTTATGGGTGATTCCATAATAAATCGTCATAGTTGCAATTTGTAGTACAATACACAGTAAATTAGAAAGTCTGGTTTTATTTTTGACACCGAAGTGTATTATTTTCTTGGCGTATGTAAATACAATAATGCAATTTTTCCCCAAACGCCAATTTAATTAAACATATTTTTATATAAAAATATGCCGTCCCGAAGTGGAGTCGAACCACCATGTAGGGCTATCGCGGCTCTACCGCAAACCGTTGCGACCACCGGGGGCTTCGACTACACAAGTAAACTTCACAAATATATGCGAACGAGATGTTATAATGACCTAGGATAGGCAACATTTTTGACACCGAAGTGTATTATTTTCTTGGCGTATGTAAATACAATAATGCAATTTTTCCCCAAACGCCAATTTAATTAAACATATTTTTATATAAAAATATGCCGTCCCGAAGTGGAGTCGAACCACCATGTAGGGCTATCGCGGCTCTACCGCAAACCGTTGCGACCACCGGGGGCTTCGACTACACAAGTAAACTTCACAAATATATGCGAACGAGATGTTATAATGACCTAGGATAGGCAACATTTTTGACACCGAAGTTGGTTTGGAAGCTGGTTTTATTACCATCTTTAGGCAATACGTTTAAATTACATATATTAAATTGTTAGTAGGTTGATCAGGCATTCAACGCCTCTCTTTACTGTCGTCTATAAGACCTATTGTAAGCACCGCTAATCTTTTAGTCCTAATTGACCCCTAAGCTTCTAAATCAGTTTCGTATCTTCTTGGGGACTATGGCTCTAACATCAGCCGGTTCTAAGTGAGCCTGTTCGAGGTAGTGATATGTCGGGTCAGAGCTACACAGTCGGTGTAATACACTGTGTTTCCCTATGATCGATAGATAGATGATAATAATAGATAGATGATATAAATAGTGATCGATCTAGAATTTCTGATAATTAGTTACTGAAGTTAGAAATACAAAGTTTCTTTTAAAAGAATTAATTGTTAAAGATCTTGTTCAATTATGGACGCCCTGTATAACATTTTATTTTTGAAACTTACATTCTGGTACCTTGTAATCACACAACTGCTTAATTTTGAATGTGTAGCTAAATATATAATTACATTAAATTAAGACGGGCCGATAGCCAAACTGGATAGGCGGCTGACTATCGTTGTGGCAGGACGATAGGAGTCGGATTTCGATTCTCTGGAGAGACGGTGACATTTTTTCAGGGAGTTGAAATCTGGATCGACTTACCACCGCTGTTGGGAGCAAAGTGATTAACAGCGCGGCATTGTAAAAGGCGGTACAATGCTGTCACAAGGCCATTTGAATATAATTCTACACACACAAAAAATACACCGCGAGGGTGATGGTTAAACAAGCGATGCAGTTTAAGAAGTCACTGCAACTAATATAAATAACTTATAAATGACATGTAGAATATGTTAAAATAATGATTCCTAGCTAAGAATATTGTAGAAGAATTGACCTAATGGTACTAAAAACTAAAACTAGGTATAAAATTTCAGAAATTTGTTTTTACTAGAAACTATCAACCTTCTATCTAATAGGTTACATAGAATATTCTATGTATGTATGTACATAAATTATATATTAATGGAAAACTTTTACTGCTAATACAGCCTTGTATTTTGCCAGATTAAATTATTTATATTATTGTAATGTAAATTACTGCATGCACACTTGCGAAATTTGGTTCTACCACTTTTATCAACATTGCGATCATTTCATATATACACGTGGAATGTGCTAGGATTTTTTGAGTACTACCACATTCGACAAATTCATGATATACCGACTATTAATTTATTAAAATTAAATACATTTTTCTAATTTCTGGTAAAAATGTACTTTTATTCCAAAAAAACGATGTTTCTTCATTAAATTTGTTTTAAATATCTGTATAAATTTTTAGTTATATGGTTTTATTTAAATTATTTTCTCCTTCTAAGCCAGGCTATTGAGTATTAGATTCTTCATTGTATGCAAAATATCTAGTCCCAAGTTTAGAGCTTTTATTCTATAAACTCCAAAAATTGACATTGTGTTTCTTCCACTTAGATGACATGTCAAGTAGTCAACGATCAGGGCAAAGAAAGAAAAGATTGTGTGTGCTTATTGTACCGACAATATACATATGCACCTATTAGATAAAGTATCGATTGTTTCAGTGTAATTGATATAATAACATACACATATTAGATTTGCATACAATTTATCTGATTACCCATTAATCTTAATCGAGCACTTAGTGGGCGATAAGATATTTACGATAGGTTATGCATGTAAATAAAAATTATAGCATGTTTTTTCATTAAAGAATCACTATAAAGAAGTTTGAAAGTTTTCGACTTGACATTTTGCGGAAGTAGTATTTGTTCAATAAGGTACTTGCACTAATATAGTATCCTGTGAAAATAAATAAAATATTAAACTAATGCTGTATGAAATTATAAAATGATTCAATTAATTTCTGCTCTAATTAGATTATTAACTTAAATGGAACACCCTATATTTTATTATCCTTGTAAATAATTTTCTTTTAAAAAGCTATGTAGTTCCCATTTTGCATTTGTCTCTTAGCATGGGTGAATTTTGGTTATTTCAAACAAATTTTCATTATGCTGGCCAATTAAGTACCTATTAGTTAAAAGCTAAACAAGTAACTACTGCAGCAACACATATATATATACATATATACATATTGGGCGAATATTGTTTGCATATACTGTCAATATTGTAAAAGACAGATTTTACAATAATTGACCATTATTGCATTTCGATGTCGGCCCAATATATCAGTATAATATTTTACCTTTATTGCATTTTAATGTTGTTCCAATATGTGATTTAATATATCTTACCATTGTTGTATTTCAATGCCGGCCCAATATCCAACTACTATAAATATGTTACTAATATTGGTTTTCTATATCAATCCAATGTTGAAAGTTGAAATACATACAGAGTGGCTGGTATGTATGAAAAAAATGAAGCAGTTTGGAAACTATGAAGTATAGCAAAATAATATAATAGTCCTAGAACTTTTAAATTCTATTAAATTAACGTACTTTTATACGAAGTGTTTCTGAAGATAAAAATTCAAAATCGATACTTCAGCTCAGCAAAAATTAAGTCAGAATTCTCATTAATTATTTTTTGCTAAGCTATATAGTTTCCAAAATATTTGGAATTTCTACACATATCAGTCATCCAGTGTAATGTGGAGCTTCTAAAAGAAGAATTTTAATATCACTACGATAAAAATTTCCTGTGGCGGATTTCGTCAATATATGAAGATAATTCTATTCTAATGCTTCTGCATCAACTTATTTTAATGAAAAAATCATGTAGCAACATTGGAAAATCATAAGTGTCCATATTAATACAATTCTAGTCTATAAGGCTTAAAAACCAAGATAGTAGCAATCACAGCAGCCAATTATGTGATTTCCAATTCGATGCTTGAACAGGTCAAGCAATGAAGTACGAGTTTGAAATGAATTTCAACTCAAATTTCTTGCCAAAATTTACTCTGAATTTGTTGTTAATAACTTTATTTAAAACATATTATTTTAACTGTAGATTATCGAATTCTAAAGTAGTTGTAAATGTAGCTTTACTGTATAATGCATGCGGTGTTCCGATTTACACCGTTACTATGAACAAAAAAATTAAATTATAGGTCACTGAATGCCTGTTCTATAGGTCAATAAAATAGCGCAGATGAGATTTCTTTTCACCGTCTTGCCATCATCCTCCCCTCCTCCCCTCACCTCTTGTGAAATGTGGATTTAACGGAGGAGAGGAAAATATAAGCATGAGTAATCTCCGGGGAAAGCCGTTTACTTCTATATGCGCACTTGCTGCCCTCGGGCGCAGCCCATTCGGGGTCAGTTTTCACCCCTAAACCTGGGACTCAGCCCGTTCTATAAATCTGCCAAGTTTCAATCCGAACGAGAGGTGTCACTTCGTAACGTTCCCTTCTGAGGTATCTACGGACGTAGGTTCACAAAAATCACTGTGTCTGGGAATCTAATAAACCACCTATCTAATATAGATTTCCACCAAGAAATGCTGAACGAAGTAGTGTACCTATTTAGAGTTTCATCTAAGAGACAACAGTTGGATGTAAATAAAACAAACACTAAATGCAGGCATTTATCTGTGAAATGTTAACCCTCTGTGCCTATAGTTTCTAGGTTAGTTTTAATAAGCCTCAGCGCGTAGTAACAAATAATGAACTCGGCGTATGCCGCGCATGCTGTATAGATACGATATTGTAAGTAACAATAGGAGAGATTTAGACAATTTTTGTGTTATATTGGCAAAAAACAATCAAGCGATATACTTATATTGCCAATATTTGTCCTACAAAGAAAATATTTTGTGGAATCAGAATATCAACATTGGCTAAATTCTTTATATATTGGGCACATTTACAATGTGCTACCCATATGTTACCAATATGGGTATCATATTCTGTGCTGAATTTACAAATCTATTCACAGCAAATATTGAAAACGGCATTAATTTTCTTGAAATCGTGTGATGTATGTGGTGCATGCTTAGTTGCAGTAACTTCGTAAGCGGTACTACTTTTGTTTGGCTATCACTGTAACTCTCGTGGTGTAGTTTTGTGTATGTAAATTGTGTTCACATCATATCGCGTTTTATAATGCCGCGCTGTAAATTACTTTGCTCCCAGCAACGAATGGTAAGTCGATCCGGATTTCAACCTTCTGAAAAAATGTCACCGTCCCTCCAGAGAATCGAAATTCGGCTCCTATCGTCCTGCCACAACGATAGTCAGCCGCCTAACCGTGATTATGTAATAAAATATAGGCGATTCCACTTAAAAATATACAGCTTTAAAATTTTACCTACGCTAATTTGAGACAGCCTATACATGTCGAATAAATTCTAAATTGTGGCCAACAATAAACTAACGAATTCGTTTTATAACTAACCAATATATCTTTTTCATTTTAATCACACATGAGCTACCATAGATTTCTATATCAGTGGTAACTAGAATATAAAACAGGTATATACCTAAATAAATAAGCGTCTTCAATAAAAAAAACGATCACGTTTTATATATGTATCTTCGAATTAAGAAATCTCATTTTTGGGGTAATTTTCTCGGAAATTGGATGTAAAACGTTCGTAGCAGGAAAAATCTATTATAGAGTAATTTATTTCTTTGAGGTGTATAACGTAGACATTTCTACAGCAACTCTGTAAATTACCTTACAGGTTCTATTTAGAACCGTCGGCTCCGAAAATTACACCCTTGACAGAACATTATTCGACCATTCCGTGTAAAAATAATACTGATCGCATTTTAATTTATTTTTGAGATTGTATCACGTTAAAAATGAACCGGGCTCACGTAATAAGTTTTGTAATTTAACATTAAGTATTTTTGTTCAATATTATTGCTAATATAATCAATCTATAAACGTGTTACGCTTTATCGGCTTTATTTAAATTACATTCTGACCAATACAAAATATTGTTGTAGCTGTAACTAGAGCTGTTCAATTTAGATTTTCATGTTATGGGTTTTATGTTAAATTTGTTTTATGTACAAACTTATTTTCTCAAAAGTTATAGGCTGCGAATAAATATGTGATAAGCAGCTTTCACCGAACACACGCAAATCACACCAACCCTACCAAGTTTCATTATAAATAAGCAGTTTTTCTTATCTAATATCTACCTATAGAAGCATTAACATGCGTGTACTACTGTAAAAGTTAAGGTATAAAATATTATTGCTTGATCTATATATCATTTTTTCACGTTATACATAACTTTAATTACAATATGCATATTTTTCCACTATATTGTTCACAACAAAATAGTTGTTTGTTAAGATCTTTAAAATTGAAAAATCTGTTTCCTGTGGTATACTTTCGTAAAGTTTACGAGATTTCGAAACGTGGTGGATATTCGTTGATGCGTCCTAAAGATATTTAAATAAAGTGAAAAATTTTGACGATAATTGATTATGAACTAGCAATACTATTTCCGATCCAGCGTTTGATAAGTGTTTATCTTAAACTATCTATCATTACTCTTCTGGTTCTAAAATATGTACATAGTTCCATCATATTTTACATACTCAAGTTTTCTTGAAATTTAGTTGTGTTAGATGTCAACAATGGAAAGACTTCTAGTTTTCTGTTTCTTGTATGTAATTTATTCATCGTGTCATGAAATAAACTAGTTATTAACATAACAATTTCCCCCATATTCCTCCTTTGTTTCTCTACTCTGTTATATTTATGCATAATGAGACTATTCGTTTATTTTTCTCTAATTATTTGCTGCTTTACTATTTTAGTCACTCTAGATTCGTTAAGTACGACACATGTCTGAATTTGTTTTCTATTATTATATACTTTTAAGCCAGAAAGTAAAAGCAAAAAACTTCTATACACGCTGTTTCAAATTCGCAGACCACTATGGAAATCTGGCTTATTATAAAAGATGTAGATTTAACTAAAGTAAAGTTGTTCAATGCATTCTTGCCTTTTTCTTCTCAACTTTTCTATTTTTTCTTACGAAAAATATATTTTCCACTAATTACACTCAAGCCACATTTCAATACATATGTATGTATTGTATTTGTTACGGTCCAATTGTTTTATTGGACCTAGCTGCTGGAGAAATACTACTAGTGTAAGGGTTTTTCACAATAAACGAGTGAGTTTATTTTAATACATATATTGTAATAAAGAAAATAAAAATAAAACATAAATTCCAGTTCTTTGTACATGAAAGACACAAAATAATAATTCTCATATAATGTATAAGCATAGAAAATAATATTTACAAATAATGTCTCTCTTTCCTGCGTATTAAACGCTATTTGAAATGTGTACTTTATGTACTTCTTGTATTTAAAGAGCCAAAAGGATATATTTATCGGAGCGATTCCTGAACTAGGGAGAAAGTGAATAATCAGTTCAATAGTTTATCACTACCGCGTAAAACACGATACAACTCAAAACTACGTCCAGGAATATCGAATTTCTTGTATATATTTTCATATGCGTCTATTTGCGCCTTTTACTAATGCTCCATCCACTGACCCCTTATAATAGTGACGATTCCACGAACCAAGGTTCGTGTGCTGAACGCAATGAATCCAACGAGTACACACTCGTATGCGTATCGCGATCAGCGCAGGTAAGTCCGTGGGCGGCTACACCATTAACAAACCGCGCAAAGTCAAATAGCACGTCATCTCTGTAATACGGGTTGGCGCGCGCGCTTCTTTTCATCGCTACGACGTAGTTTCGAGTTTAGCTCCGAAGCTTAGCATTTTTAGAATTATATCCTATCGGTGGCTCTTGTTTCTATTAATTCGTTATCATGATTTTGCTTATTTATATTATATTACATTAAGCGTGAGATTTAGACATATTAATTTAACAAAATACTGAATATATAGCAAATATATGTAAAATAAAAAGAATGCTTGTTTTAAATGTTTTTGAGTCCTTAACAGTATTATATTGTCGAAATTAGAAGCAAATAAACTACTTAGAGACAACAAAGACGATAAGCTTCTATTCAGAAAATGTATTTGAATATGGTTCAGAGCTTCTGAAAAGTTGAAATGACAAATAAGTATTTGCACCACATTTATCTCAACAAGTAACCTTAACAAAGTGCTTTTTCATATTCCAATCATTTTTGCTCTTCCATTACGAAGTTCCTAATTGGAACGCTTAGCGTAGAAGTTAAGCACATAAGACTTTCTTTTACTCACAAAATACCAAACATAAAGTTAATGTACTTCACTAGTGAAGCTGGTAATATTTAATTCTATAGACTTGCTTTTTATCTGGTTAAAGTTTACTGTAACTCGTTGCAACACATTTCTAATTTCTTTTATTTTTCCTTGAAATTCTTCGCCTGATTTACTTTTGACCTATAGAGAGAAAGAAGCGCATAAAATAAAACAAGGCATGTTTGTATTTTAATCATAATCTGACATAGAAATAAACCTATTATACAGCGATTTATGCTGTAATACCAATTTCTATTAACATTTTATATATACATTAAGATTCACATTTCATAATCATAACAACATACATATACAATGTAGAATGTGAATGATATGTTGTAAAATTGTGAAATTTTCACTTAATTCTTCGCTTAAAAAGTCTGAATTCGATAGTCGTCTGCTTTCTTCCACTGTTTACCTTATGTAAACAATTTGTAGCTACTATTAACAAATAAAAAACATTTGCTGCACTGACTTTTATTATGTCCCCATTTTTTTTTCGAAATATGTCGATTAATATTTATTTAAGGTCATATAAAAAATACCATATGTTATAAAAAAAAAGAGTTGACCTTGCTATGACCTTTGTATCTTTCTTTATAGTGACAACAGTAGCGCCATCAAACGAGCCCCTTCATATAGTTGAACTTTTGTCTAATACTTTTCTTCGTAACACTAATTGTTTCGAAGATATTACAGTGTTACACTTTAAATGGACCACCCTGCATATACTACACGCATAGTACCCCAAACTAGATAAGTTTTAATATATGCTTTTGAGCTGGCTTTAATCTAGTGTTTATCTGGTTTGAGCTGATTCTGATCTGGTTTTGGCCTAGCCTGACCTTACTTCGACTACCTTTAAACTGGTTTTGTACAAGTCGATCGGTTTTTAACCGAGTTTTGAACTTAAAACCAGGTCATACACAGCTTAAGGCCAACTCAAATCTAATCATAACCAAGTCAAAGCAACTCAAAACTAATTTCTACCAGATTAAAACTAGATCAGATCTGCTCACAACTACATCAGAACCAGAGCAAGTGAATACTAGGTTAAAATTAGCTCAAAAGCATGGCCCAGATTATCAAAACCATGTTCATAACCATGATCTAGGATCATCAACGGTCCAGAATGATCAAAACCGTTGTCCAGAAAGTAATACGTTGTCCGAAAGATTAATTTTCTAGTCTAAATAATAAAACTCGAATTTTGGCATCATGTTAAATCGTAGGAGAGATTTAAACTGATACAGGTAAATACGTGATATACTACTACTGGCACGATTTCATACTTTTTTATGTGTAAGTCTTTCTTTAATTATGCTACTTATCCAAATAATAGTAACGAAAGTTATTTCAATCGTTTCAAATACGTAGATGCGATTTTTATTTGGCATTGCGAATCCTCTTGTAGGATATGAGTGCACTCAAAAAAATTATAATCTTATTGCTGTTTCTGGTGAACAAATTTGTATTTCAAATAATTAATCAAATATTAAATTTCTTATTAACTAACAAAAATATTACCTTATTATTTAATTTATTTGATTCTGAGTGAACTTTAGCATATGTGTGAATGCAACTGAGAACATCGATTGATTCTAGATTAACAGTTTTTAATTCTGGACTGATAAAGATTGTTTTAACCACATATATTAAATATCGATTTAGTATTTAAACAATTTACATGTTTGTCATTTTATCAGCAGCGTTTCTGATAAAGTCGTTTATAGTAGGTGCATATACACCTATTATAAACGACTTTATCAGAAACGCTAGGCATATGCACCTATTATAAACGACTTTATCAGAAACGCTGCTGATAAAATGACAAACATGTAAATTGTTTAAATACTAAATCGATATTTAATATAAAAACAATCTTTAACAGGTTTTTTTGTAGAATCAATCGATTTTCTCAGTTGTTCACCATATGCTAAAGTTATAAAACGACTTTATCAGAAACGCTGCTGATAAAATGATAAACATGTACATTGTTTAAATACTAAATCGATATTTAATATATGTGGTTAAAACAATCTTTATCAGTCCAGAATTAAAAACTGTTAATCTAGAATCAATCGATGTTCTCAGTTGCATTCACACATATGCTAAAGTTCACTCAGAATCAAATAAATTGAATAATAAGGTAATATTTTTGTTAGTTAATAAGAAATTTAATATTTGATTAATTATTTGAAATACAAATTTGCTCACCAGAAACAGCAATAAGATTATAATTTTTTTTCTGTACTATAACAAAATTTTATAAAAACTCATTCCAACGACTCCTAAACAAGATTTGTATTGAAGAGTATTGAATATATGTTACCTAACTATAAAGATTATGCACTTTCGTATCCACATATAATTCAATAGTATAGGTACATACGTATGTCAACTTTAATCGACTACTGTTCAAATCTGAATACTCAGAATAACAAATAAAATTTTATTCGAAGAATGTATGTTAATCAAAATCACGAATAACGATTAATGAGATTAGTCTCAACTAATATTTGTTCAACACCGGCTACTACACTATAAAAATTATACCATATTTATTATTGCAGTATATAAGTACATATTTACTACGCCGAAAACTACAAAGAATGTATCATCGTAGAACCAAGGGTATTGTTTGCTTATGTGCGTTTTTTTGCGGAAAATAAATAAACAAACCAGTTTACACGATTGCAATAAAATATTTTGATCAGAAATGATGGCTTCTTAGACGAAAGATCACTAGGAAACTCAGTATTTTCATCTACCTAGCTATCAAGCTACGATATTTCGGCGCATGTTAAACTATGAAGTATTGAACTATTGCGTATCCTAGTTTACACAAATTTTTCATTAAAGTTATTACCTTATAACTCACATGTATGTATTCATTTTCTTTGCAAATAATATCGAAATAGCTTTCTTTTAAATTAAATACTTTCTTTCATAAAAAATAATTAGACACAGGAAAATAAAACCTTTATTTATCAAGTAGGTATAGATAGTCGCCTTCTATAAAAGAAAACATGATAAAAGAGATTAAAAAGAAGTGACAGTCATCCTACTTTATTTGTGACCCCACGCTATCATTGTAACAGCGAGAGGCGTAACATTAAAACATATTAATCAAAAATGTGTTTGAAGCCAACTAGGTGTCCGTGTCTTCAACAAAAGGAAGATGCATGTTTGTTACCTCCATTAGGCTCACGGTCTCGTTCATGTATAAGCACCTCGCCTCCTATTCACTCTTCTTTTCCTTTCTCATTCTTCGTGATGACGGTTATACTGGGAGAAAATCACATCTCGTGCTAGCCTGTACAGGATCGGATCCTCTTTTCGAAAATAACGTTCATAAATCAGGCCCGTTTTGTACATTAGGTATTTATGACTCGTTTACGTGCCCATAAATCCCTATCGTAATTAAAATTTTCGATGAAGTCATGAAATATTTTACGCGTACTATTATTAAGCCAATTTACATGAAAGTGAGTTATTTCATTGGTTGCCATTCTTTGCTCCATTTTTGTTCTTTATTTATTAGATATAATTCTAAGTTGAGATTCACACGTAAACTGTGAGTCACGAAATAGTAGATTTATTTATTAGCTCAATGGTTTAACAAATTATTTCCATCGGTTTTGCATTTCGACCACATGTTTTTAGGCTCGCTTTGATCCCCAAATGTAAAACTGTTATAAAAATGCAGATAGAATGTATAAATCCACAAAAGTCTTGAAAATGCGGACCCACGACAAAACTAATCGCATTACATTTAAACTTGCTTGATTGTAGAAGCATCTTAGGTTAAATATTCAAATAATGTATTTATGCCAATATTTATGTTTTGAAAATATTTCAAGCAAGACTTGCAATTTGCATAATTTCAACCATGGTTTCATCAATAGGTACAATTAGCTGTCGAATGAATATAGAGTGTATATGCCCATAAAGAAAATATAACTTTGTCGACGCCTCAAGGTATGAACGATTTACGGCGGCTTCTAATAATTGTAGATAACGTTCTTTATTGAATGTGTCGAATTTTCGTTCGGGAATGCGAACTTCTTCAGGACAGTACAAGGGAACTTTTACATTAAATAAATAAAAATATTAGAGGTTGTAATCTGACACATAACATACATAATTAAATACTAAAACACTTTTCTGTAAAATTTTAAAACAAATATAAATGCAGTTCAAAGACGTTGTAGATAACTGTAGCTAGAAAACTAATAGAACAGCACGGCCAACAACTAAAAGTAAATAAACCCGTAAATGATTCTATCAGATTATCTTGCAACAGATATTTGACAACTCGTGTAGGTACTTATTTTACGACTTTGCCGGGGAAGAGAAATCTGGTATCCGTTGCAATAGGAAATAATTTTTCCTGTTCTTCATATGCAATGTATGTATATTATTTATGTAACGTGTTATTATTACGATGCTGATGGTCTGGTATCGCACCAAGTTTGGCAACTTGACCAAGAATTTATAACATTAACGGTACAGTACTACTGTCGTGAGCAAAAAAATCGGGACAGTGTCGAAATCGTTATGTCAATTTCCTTTATTTTTAGCATTGTAATTTTGGAAATTTGGACTCATTTCAAAGTGTACGTCAAATTATCTATCATAGTTGCTAATTAAAAATGCTGAATTTTTCGAAAACTGTTGTAGCCATTTAACTTAATATTGGTAAAAGTTCAGTTGCAAGAATGTACAAAATATGGGGAGAAAGGTTAATTTAAATGAGAGAATAGGTTCTGGACGTAAAACACATTAAAGGAAGCAACGCAATTTCGTGGTAGTTTCTGGACTGAATAGAAAAGATTGAGAGAAACGGCATGTATTCATATACAGCAACCAATAGAAGAATTTTGGGAGATTGTTTAAAATGCTTGGTATAGAACTCCTATAAATGTTGCATAAAATATTATCGCTTCAATGAAACGCATTTTTAACCTTTCCTGATTTACTATTATGAATAAAGATTACTCACTTAACTAATTACAATTAAACCTATGCAGAAACAGTGTCCCGTTTTTTTTTTTCACGAGAGTAGTTTTAAAAATAAACCATGTCGCAAAATTAACACCTGTTTTTAAAATTAATTCAAATAATTCTAAATTATAAAAATATTCGAAATTTTAATCAATTCAAGAAAATCTGAAACCAGTTATCACTTACATTATCTGCATATTTATTGCGCATTCGTTTTCTAAGATACAAAACAGAATCAGGAGGAAGCAGACCGCCAAGTAATTACAATAGAAATAAAGAAATACTAAATAGGAATGGGTGGAAAATTTAACAATAGTAACAATTCCCAACAATGTCAATTAATTCCAAGCTTGGAGCCCAGGTTTCATATGTATAATTATAAAAAAAATCTTGTTACTGCCATCAATGCTACTATCGAATCAAATTTAGAACTTAAAAACACTGGTAAGTCGAAAATAAAAGAAACATACTTAATATTATTACAAAATTTAGAAGAATAAAATAACACAACATAAGAAGCATCTTTAGAAAAATCCTAATTCCTAAAATTCCTAAATCAGACAAATCGAACAAAACCGTTATTTAAAAAAAAACGGGTCGATGGCCGCAGTGGTTAGGCGGCTGACTATTGTTGTGAGAGGACGATAGGCGCCGGGGTTCAATTCTCTGGAGGGACAGTGACATTTTTCAGAGAGTTTAATCCGGATCGACTTACGCCATTCTGTTGAACAAAGTGATTAATATGCAAAACGTTGAGAAAAAATGACGACAGGTATTCGTTTACCATATGACATATACTGCGACCATCGGCGAATGCGACTTTCAGAAATTAGAACAAGCCATCCATGGCTGTTATACCAATTTTTTGTTATTTAATAAGTCAAACGTCGACTTTAAGGGACAGTGTTTTAAGACCGGTAATGAATTACAAGTAGCTGTAGTATATTTTTCCGAATAACTTTAAAAGGGTTTACAAGGTTTTCGAGTAATTAATAAATGTATTGCATGTATTGAAAAATAATATTATATTTTACCAATTTTTCTTTTTTTTTATATCAGACCGAAAATTTATGGCACCTATCTCTGTATACATGTAATACAGTTGGAGTATGCATACATATTTTTAAATATTGGCTATAGTATATCTTTAAAATTATTATAAATTCACTTTTCTGCAAAGGTCTAAATGGAAAATGCAAATAAATTGTAAAAGTTATCATGTTAAGTAGATTGAAAGTAATTATATTTTAATGAGAAGGGATCAATACTACAGTGGAGGTATTATGCATTTACGATACAACGTTGTTAATAGAGTTTTATTAGTTTAATCTCGAGAATGATAACCCCATTACGATTTTTCAATCGTTATTCTTCAGAGACCGCTTTCGGATATCACTTCCAGCTGCGATAATAATGTTCTTCTAATTTTATGTCGGTGCGATAGTACTTACCTGTTCTGACGACCGGCCTGGCATGTGTGCTTATACCTGAAAAAGGAGAACAAGCCTAAGAAAAATAAGCGGGAAAAGGGACAAGGGGGAGTATACATATAGGAATAACGAATAACCAGCAGGCCATTGCGATATAACATAGCCGGGGTTCCGAAAACAACATAATTTACGACAGGGGATGAACCGCGACCGACCCACAAAAACTTAATAGCTTATTTATTCAAAACGTGAAAGATTCAAAATGGCCGCCACCAGGTATAAATATATATACACATAAATATACATCTACGGAAAGTATAATATAACATCGGTGTATGTAATATAGGCACACATATTCAAGTTAACCCGTCCAATATGTACTTCATTTGAGTCGATACCTAAACATAGAAATAGTATGTGCTGAAATACAGTAGGTAAAACAATAAATCCATTTCAGTTAAGCATAAATCTGTATATTCAGTACGAAAATATTAGAACTGCAAAAAATATTTAGACAATTCCAAATTCAATCTGTACAAAACGCCTTCCTAATTAATATCGTGCGTATAATGAACATAGTATCCCGTTCACCAGTATGCTACGTTATTCACAATAATACATAATACACAATAATCTCTTCAAATTTTCCTTCGAAATACTTACGGAAATGTGGATAAAATTATATACGTTTCTTACATTTTGTAAACAATAGTAAGTTGTACTTTCTTTTCGATAATATTTGATATTTTGTCCATCCTGTAACTTCATTGCTGACCTAAGCTAAAATATCGCTTCAAAATTAAAAATACTTAGTTAAATTCCAATAATGTTAGAATAGTTGTTCCACAAATGGACGTTGGGGAAGATTCCATTGCCGTTGTCTTGACCCTAGAAGTTTTGCCTTCTCGTATGACAAGTCAAGGTTTCGAATGTCTCAATGTCACTTGACTCAGGCTGTGCGGTTTATTATCTTTCTCCTCAAAATCAGGGTCATGGATTGTGTAAGGTTTGTTGGACACTGCTTTTTCCTCTCTGTCTTCATTTTCTTTTCTTCAATGACAAGCCTGCTTTTATAGGTAAAGTGAAGAAGGATTGGCAGCCATAATCGTTTTTCATATTTAATCTATTTTCGTAGTTTCGTAACTGAACAAAAATTGTGACATATCCTGATCCCCTCTCCCAACCCAAAATAATGCTGATAAGCAATCTTCACAAAGGGCATAAGATTGCGGTTAGAGGACAAAAATGCTATTTCACCGCTGTATTAGCTCCCAAAAACACCCAAACTAAAAATGTATCTCCAAAGTACGAGTTAATCATTATTTTTATGGCGATTTTAAAAGTCAACATATTCATATTAGGCAATGAGATTCTCATTAGATAATTACACATTTAGGTAAATAATATACATTGCATATTATATAACTTGCATGGGTTGTTGTTGCATTTGGTTATACTGTACAAAAACAAAATTGAACATGCAGTGAACTTACCCATTCGAACTACTACTAATAACAAAGAAATAATATACTCACGAAAGTGGCTGCAAATCTTGTAATATATTGGTAATTAATCTTACTACAATTTGCAAGACATATAGTGACAATTGCTTATATATTGTAGGAAATTCTTAATTTTTTTGTCATTCAAGCATATTAGCTAAATTAGTTACAAATACTAAAAGCAGAGAAAAGAAGAAAAAGGAATTTTGCTTTTTTATTTTGTTAACTGTTTGATCTTATGGGTGATTCCATAATAAATCGTCATAGTTGCAATTTGTAGTACAATACACAGTAAATTAGAAAGTCTGGTTTTATTTTTGACACCGAAGTGTATTATTTTCTTGGCGTATGTAAATACAATAATGCAATTTTTCCCCAAACGCCAATTTAATTAAACATATTTTTATATAAAAATATGCCGTCCCGAAGTGGAGTCGAACCACCATGTAGGGCTATCGCGGCTCTACCGCAAACCGTTGCGACCACCGGGGGCTTCGACTACACAAGTAAACTTCACAAATATATGCGAACGAGATGTTATAATGACCTAGGATAGGCAACATTTTTGACACCGAAGTGTATTATTTTCTTGGCGTATGTAAATACAATAATGCAATTTTTCCCCAAACGCCAATTTAATTAAACATATTTTTATATAAAAATATGCCGTCCCGAAGTGGAGTCGAACCACCATGTAGGGCTATCGCGGCTCTACCGCAAACCGTTGCGACCACCGGGGGCTTCGACTACACAAGTAAACTTCACAAATATATGCGAACGAGATGTTATAATGACCTAGGATAGGCAACATTTTTGACACCGAAGTTGGTTTGGAAGCTGGTTTTATTACCATCTTTAGGCAATACGTTTAAATTACATATATTAAATTGTTAGTAGGTTGATCAGGCATTCAACGCCTCTCTTTACTGTCGTCTATAAGACCTATTGTAAGCACCGCTAATCTTTTAGTCCTAATTGACCCCTAAGCTTCTAAATCAGTTTCGTATCTTCTTGGGGACTATGGCTCTAACATCAGCCGGTTCTAAGTGAGCCTGTTCGAGGTAGTGATATGTCGGGTCAGAGCTACACAGTCGGTGTAATACACTGTGTTTCCCTATGATCGATAGATAGATGATAATAATAGATAGATGATATAAATAGTGATCGATCTAGAATTTCTGATAATTAGTTACTGAAGTTAGAAATACAAAGTTTCTTTTAAAAGAATTAATTGTTTAAAGATCTTGTTCAATTATGGACGCCCTGTATAACATTTTATTTTTGAAACTTACATTCTGGTACCTTGTAATCACACAACTGCTTAATTTTGAATGTGTAGCTAAATATATAATTACATTAAATTAAGACGGGCCGATAGCCAAACTGGATAGGCGGCTGACTATCGTTGTGGCAGGACGATAGGAGTCGGATTTCGATTCTCTGGAGAGACGGTGACATTTTTTCAGGGAGTTGAAATCTGGATCGACTTACCACCGCTGTTGGGAGCAAAGTGATTAACAGCGCGGCATTGTAAAAGGCGGTACAATGCTGTCACAAGGCCATTTGAATATAATTCTACACACACAAAAAATACACCGCGAGGGTGATGGTTAAACAAGCGATGCAGTTTAAGAAGTCACTGCAACTAATATAAATAACTTATAAATGACATGTAGAATATGTTAAAATAATGATTCCTAGCTAAGAATATTGTAGAAGAATTGACCTAATGGTACTAAAAACTAAAACTAGGTATAAAATTTCAGAAATTTGTTTTTACTAGAAACTATCAACCTTCTATCTAATAGGTTACATAGAATATTCTATGTATGTATGTACATAAATTATATATTAATGGAAAACTTTTACTGCTAATACAGCCTTGTATTTTGCCAGATTAAATTATTTATATTATTGTAATGTAAATTACTGCATGCACACTTGCGAAATTTGGTTCTACCACTTTTATCAACATTGCGATCATTTCATATATACACGTGGAATGTGCTAGGATTTTTGAGTACTACCACATTCGACAAATTCATGATATACCGACTATTAATTTATTAAAATTAAATACATTTTTCTAATTTCTGGTAAAAATGTACTTTTATTCCAAAAAAACGATGTTTCTTCATTAAATTTGTTTTAAATATCTGTATAAATTTTTAGTTATATGGTTTTATTTAAATTATTTTCTCCTTCTAAGCCAGGCTATTGAGTATTAGATTCTTCATTGTATGCAAAATATCTAGTCCCAAGTTTAGAGCTTTTATTCTATAAACTCCAAAAATTGACATTGTGTTTCTTCCACTTAGATGACATGTCAAGTAGTCAACGATCAGGGCAAAGAAAGAAAAGATTGTGTGTGCTTATTGTACCGACAATATACATATGCACCTATTAGATAAAGTATCGATTGTTTCAGTGTAATTGATATAATAACATACACATATTAGATTTGCATACAATTTATCTGATTACCCATTAATCTTAATCGAGCACTTAGTGGGCGATAAGATATTTACGATAGGTTATGCATGTAAATAAAAATTATAGCATGTTTTTTCATTAAAGAATCACTATAAAGAAGTTTGAAAGTTTTCGACTTGACATTTTGCGGAAGTAGTATTTGTTCAATAAGGTACTTGCACTAATATAGTATCCTGTGAAAATAAATAAAATATTAAACTAATGCTGTATGAAATTATAAAATGATTCAATTAATTTCTGCTCTAATTAGATTATTAACTTAAATGGAACACCCTATATTTTATTATCCTTGTAAATAATTTTCTTTTAAAAAGCTATGTAGTTCCCATTTTGCATTTGTCTCTTAGCATGGGTGAATTTTGGTTATTTCAAACAAATTTTCATTATGCTGGCCAATTAAGTACCTATTAGTTAAAAGCTAAACAAGTAACTACTGCAGCAACACATATATATATACATATATACATATTGGGCGAATATTGTTTGCATATACTGTCAATATTGTAAAAGACAGATTTTACAATAATTGACCATTATTGCATTTCGATGTCGGCCCAATATATCAGTATAATATTTTACCTTTATTGCATTTTAATGTTGTTCCAATATGTGATTTAATATATCTTACCATTGTTGTATTTCAATGCCGGCCCAATATCCAACTACTATAAATATGTTACTAATATTGGTTTTCTATATCAATCCAATGTTGAAAGTTGAAATACATACAGAGTGGCTGGTATGTATGAAAAAAATGAAGCAGTTTGGAAACTATGAAGTATAGCAAAATAATATAATAGTCCTAGAACATTCTATTAAATTAACGTACAATTTTTTTAAATTCTATTTTATACGAAGTGTTTCTGAAGATAAAAATTCAAAATCGATACTTCAGCTCAGCAAAAATTAAGTCAGAATTCTCATTAATTATTTTTTGCTAAGCTATATAGTTTCCAAAATATTTGGAATTTCTACACATATCAGTCATCCAGTGTAATGTGGAGCTTCTAAAAGAAGAATTTTAATATCACTACGATAAAAATTTCCTGTGGCGGATTTCGTCAATATATGAAGATAATTCTATTCTAATGCTTCTGCATCAACTTATTTTAATGAAAAAATCATGTAGCAACATTGGAAAATCATAAGTGTCCATATTAATACAATTCTAGTCTATAAGGCTTAAAAACCAAGATAGTAGCAATCACAGCAGCCAATTATGTGATTTCCAATTCGATGCTTGAACAGGTCAAGCAATGAAGTACGAGTTTGAAATGAATTTCAACTCAAATTTCTTGCCAAAATTTACTCTGAATTTGTTGTTAATAACTTTATTTAAAACATATTATTTTAACTGTAGATTATCGAATTCTAAAGTAGTTGTAAATGTAGCTTTACTGTATAATGCATGCGGTGTTCCGATTTACACCGTTACTATGAACAAAAAAATTAAATTATAGGTCACTGAATGCCTGTTCTATAGGTCAATAAAATAGCGCAGATGAGATTTCTTTTCACCGTCTTGCCATCATCCTCCCTCCCCTCCCCTCACCTCTTGTGAAATGTGGATTTAACGGAGGAGAGGAAAATATAAGCATGAGTAATCTCCGGGGAAAGCCGTTTACTTCTATATGCGCACTTGCTGCCCTCGGGCGCAGCCCATTCGGGGTCAGTTTTCACCCCTAAACCTGGGACTCAGCCCGTTCTATAAATCTGCCAAGTTTCAATCCGAACGAGAGGTGTCACTTCGTAACGTTCCCTTCTGAGGTATCTACGGACGTAGGTTCACAAAAATCACTGTGTCTGGGAATCTAATAAACCACCTATCTAATATAGATTTCCACCAAGAAATGCTGAACGAAGTAGTGTACCTATTTAGAGTTTCATCTAAGAGACAACAGTTGGATGTAAATAAAACAAACACTAAATGCAGGCATTTATCTGTGAAATGTTAACCCTCTGTGCCTATAGTTTCTAGGTTAGTTTTAATAAGCCTCAGCGCGTAGTAACAAATAATGAACTCGGCGTATGCCGCGCATGCTGTATAGATACGATATTGTAAGTAACAATAGGAGAGATTTAGACAATTTTTGTGTTATATTGGCAAAAAACAATCAAGCGATATACTTATATTGCCAATATTTGTCCTACAAAGAAAATATTTTGTGGAATCAGAATATCAACATTGGCTAAATTCTTTATATATTGGGCACATTTACAATGTGCTACCCATATGTTACCAATATGGGTATCATATTCTGTGCTGAATTTACAAATCTATTCACAGCAAATATTGAAAACGGCATTAATTTTCTTGAAATCGTGTGATGTATGTGGTGCATGCTTAGTTGCAGTAACTTCGTAAGCGGTACTACTTTTGTTTGGCTATCACTGTAACTCTCGTGGTGTAGTTTTGTGTATGTAAATTGTGTTCACATCATATCGCGTTTTATAATGCCGCGCTGTAAATTACTTTGCTCCCAGCAACGAATGGTAAGTCGATCCGGATTTCAACCTTCTGAAAAAATGTCACCGTCCCTCCAGAGAATCGAAATTCGGCTCCTATCGTCCTGCCACAACGATAGTCAGCCGCCTAACCGTGATTATGTAATAAAATATAGGCGATTCCACTTAAAAATATACAGCTTTAAAATTTTACCTACGCTAATTTGAGACAGCCTATACATGTCGAATAAATTCTAAATTGTGGCCAACAATAAACTAACGAATTCGTTTTATAACTAACCAATATATCTTTTTCATTTTAATCACACATGAGCTACCATAGATTTCTATATCAGTGGTAACTAGAATATAAAACAGGTATATACCTAAATAAATAAGCGTCTTCAATAAAAAAAACGATCACGTTTTATATATGTATCTTCGAATTAAGAAATCTCATTTTTGGGGTAATTTTCTCGGAAATTGGATGTAAAACGTTCGTAGCAGGAAAAAATCTATTATAGAGTAATTTATTTCTTTGAGGTGTATAACGTAGACATTTCTACAGCAACTCTGTAAATTACCTTACAGGTTCTATTTAGAACCGTCGGCTCCGAAAATTACACCCTTGACAGAACATTATTCGACCATTCCGTGTAAAAATAATACTGATCGCATTTTAATTTATTTTTTGAGATTGTATCACGTTAAAAATGAACCGGGCTCACGTAATAAGTTTTGTAATTTAACATTAAGTATTTTTGTTCAATATTATTGCTAATATAATCAATCTATAAACGTGTTACGCTTTATCGGCTTTATTTAAATTACATTCTGACCAATACAAAATATTGTTGTAGCTGTAACTAGAGCTGTTCAATTTAGATTTTCATGTTATGGGTTTTATGTTAAATTTGTTTTATGTACAAACTTATTTTCTCAAAAGTTATAGGCTGCGAATAAATATGTGATAAGCAGCTTTCACCGAACACACGCAAATCACACCAACCCTACCAAGTTTCATTATAAATAAGCAGTTTTTCTTATCTAATATCTACCTATAGAAGAATTAACATGCGTGTACTACTGTAAAAGTTAAGGTATAAAATATTATTGCTTGATCTATATATCATTTTTTCACGTTATACATAACTTTAATTACAATATGCATATTTTTCCACTATATTGTTCACAACAAAATATGTATAAACTCATACAGAAAGAATAATTGTTATGGGTAATTAGTTGTTTGTTAAGATCTTTAAAATTGAAAAATCTGTTTCCTGTGGTATACTTTCGTAAAGTTTACGAGATTTCGAAACGTGGTGGATATTCGTTGATGCGTCCTAAAGATATTTAAATAAAGTGAAAAATTTTGACGATAATAGATACTAGCAATACTATTTCCGATCCAGCGTTTGATAAGTGTTTATCTTAAACTATCTATCATTACTCTTCTGGTTCTAAAATATATACATAGTTCCATCATATTTTACATACTCAAGTTTTCTTGAAATTTAGTTGTGTTAGATGTCAACAATGGAAAGACTTCTAGTTTTCTGTTTCTTGTATGTAATTTATTCATCCATGCCATGAAATAAACTAGTTATTAACATAACAATTTCCCCCATATTCCTCCTTTGTTTCTCTACTCTGTTATATATATGCATAATGAGACTATTCGTTTATTTTTCTCTAATTATTTGCTGTTTTACGATTTTAGTCACTCTAGATTCGTTAAGTACGACACATGTCTGAATTTGTTTTCTATTATTATATACTTTTAAGCCAGAAAGTAAAAGCAAAAAACTTCTATACACGCTGTTTCAAATTCGCAGACCACTATGGAAATCTGGCTTATTATAAAAGATGTAGATTTAACTAAAGTAAAGTTGTTCAATGCATTCTTGCCTTTTTCTTCTCAACTTTTCTATTTTTCTTACGAAAAATATATTTTCCAATAATTACACTCAAGCCACATTTCAATACATATGTATGTATTGTATTTGTTACGGTCCAATTGTTTTATTGGACCTAGCTGCTGGAGAAATACTACTAGTGTAAGGGTTTTTCACAATAAACGAGTGAGTTTATTTTAATACATATATTGTAATAAAGAAAATAAAAATAAAACATAAAGTCCAGCTCTTTGTACATGAAAGACACAAAATAATAATTCTCATATAATGTATAAGCATAGAAAATAATATTTACAAATAATGTCTCTCTTTCCTGCGTATTAAACGCTATTTGAAATGTGTACTTTATGTACTTCTTGTATTTAAAGAGCCAAAAGGATATATTTATCGGAGCGATTCCTGAACTAGAGAGAAAGTGAATAATCAGTTCAATAGTTTATCACTACCGCGTAAAACACGATACAACTCAAAACTACGTCCAGGAATATCGAATTTCTTGTATATATTTTCATATGCGTCTATTTGCGCCTTTTACTAATGCTCCATCCACTGACCCCTTATAATAGTGACGATTCCACGAACCACGGTTCGTGTGCTGAACGCAATGAATCCAACGAGTACACACTCGTATGCGTATCGCGATCAGCGCAGGCAAGTCCGTGGGCGGCTACACCATTAACAAACCGCGCAAAGTCAAATAGCACGTCATCTCTGTAATACGGGTTGGCGCGCGCGCTTCTTTTCATCGCTACGACGTAGTTTCGAGTTTAGCTCCGAAGCTTAGCATTTTTAGAATTATATCCTATCGGTGGCTCTTGTTTCTATTAATTCGTTATCATGATTTTGCTTATTTATATTATATTACATTAAGCGTGAGATTTAGACATATTAATTTAACAAAATACTGAATATATAGCAAATATATGTAAAATAAAAAGAATGCTTGTTTTAAATGTTTTTGAGTCCTTAACAGTATTATATTGTCGAAATTAGAAGCAAATAAACTACTTAGAGACAACAAAGACGATAAGCTTCTATTCAGAAAAATGTATTTGAATATGGTTCAGAGCTTCTGAAAAGTTGAAATGACAAATAAGTATTTGCACCACATTTATCTCAACAAGTAACCTTAACAAAGTGCTTTTTCATATTCCAATCATTTTTGCTCTTCCATTACGAAGTTCCTAATTGGAACGCTTAGCGTAGAAGTTAAGCACATAAGACTTTCTTTTACTCACAAAATACCAAACATAAAGTTAATGTACTTCACTAGTGAAGCTGGTAATATTTAATTCTATAGACTTGCTTTTTATCTGGTTAAAGTTTACTGTAACTCGTTGCAACACATTTCTAATTTCTTTTATTTTTCCTTGAAATTCTTCGCCTGATTTACTTTTGACCTATAGAGAGAAAGAAGCGCATAAAATAAAACAAGGCATGTTTGTATTTTAATAATAATCTGACATAGAAATAAACCTATTATATAGCGATTTATGCTGTAATACCAATTTCTATTAACATTTTATATACATTAAGATTCACATTTCATAATCATAACAACATACATATACAATGTAGAATGTGAATGATATGTTGTAAAATTGTGAAATTTTCACTTAATTCTTCGCTTAAAAAGCCTGAATTCGATAGTCGTCTGCTTTCTTCCACTGTTTACCTTATGTAAACAATTTGTAGCTACTATTAACAAATAAAAAACATTTGCTGCACTGACTTTTATTATGTCTCCATTTTTTTTTTTCGAAATATGTCGATTAATATTTATTTAAGGTCATATAAAAAATACCATATGTTATAAAAAAAAGAGTTGACCTTGCTATGACCTTTGTATCTTTCTTTATAGTGACAACAGTAGCGCCATCAAACGAGCCCCTTCATATAGTTGAACTTTTGTCTAATACTTTTCTTCGTAACACTAATTGTTTCGAAGATATTACAGTGTTACACTTTAAATGGACCACCCTGCATATACTACACGCATAGTACCCCAAACTAGATAAGTTTTAATATATGCTTTTGAGCTGGCTTTAATCTAGTGTTTATCTGGTTTGAGCTGATTCTGATCTGGTTTTGGCTTAGCCTGACCTTACTTCGACTACCTTTAAACTGGTTTTGTACAAGTCGATCGGTTTTTAACCGAGTTTTGAACTTAAAACCAGGTCATACACAGCTTAAGGCCAACTCAAAACTAATCATAACCAAGTCAAAGCAACTCGAAACTAATTTCTACCAGATTAAAACTAGATCAGATCTGCTCACAACTACATCAGAACCAGAGCAAGTGAATACTAGGTTAAAATTACCTCAAAAGCATGGCCCAGATTATCAAAACCATGTTCATAACCATGATCTAGGATCATCAACGGTCCAGAATGATCAAAACCGTTGTCCAGAAAGTAATACGTTGTCCGAAAGATTAATTTTCTAGTCTAAATAATAAAACTCGAATTTTGGCATCATGTTAAATCGTAGGAGAGATTTAAACTGATACAGGTAAATACGTGATATACTACTACTGGCACGATTTCATACTTTTTTATGTGTAAGTCTTTTTTAATTAGGTATGCTACTTATCCAAATAATAGTAACGAAAGTTATTTCAATCGTTTCAAATACGTAGATGCGATTTTTATTTGGCATTGCGAATCCTCTTGTAGGATATGAGTGCACTCAAAAAAATTATAATCTTATTGCTGTAGGTTTGTTTGATTGATTCTAGAGTTTTTAATTCTGGACTGATAAAATTGTTTTAACCACATATATTAAATATCGATTTGTATTTAAACAATTTACATGTTTGAAATGAGAGAAAGAAATGCATTAAAAAACCTGTTCGCCGTATTGATGTTGATTCAACAAAAATGGTAAATCCAAGAACAATTTTCGTCTAAATACGGCGACCAGGTTTTTTTGTTGAATCAATGCATTTCTTTCTCTCAGTGCGCATCTATTATATTGTGAGTGTACACACTAACAAAAATTCATGCATTGATTCAACAAAAAATGGTAAATCCAAGAACAATTTTCGTTTAAATACGGCGAACAGGTTTTTTTGTTGAATCAATGCATTTCTTTCTCTCAGTGTGCACCTATTATAAACGACTTTATCAGAAACGCTGCTGATAAAATGATAAACATGTACATTGTTTAAATACTAAATCGATATTTAATATATGTGGTTAAAACAATCTTTATCAGTCCAGAATTAAAAACTGTTAATCTAGAATCAATCGATGTTCTCAGTTGCATTCACACCTATGCTAAAGTTCACTCAGAATCAAATAAATTGAATAATAAGGTAATATTTTTGTTAGTTAATAAGAAATTTAATATTTGATTAATTATTTGAAATACAAATTTGCTCACCAGAAACAGCAATAAGATTATAATTTTTTTTCTGTACTATAACAAAATTTTATAAAAACTCATTCCAAAGACTCCTAAACAAGATTTGTATTGAAGAGTATTGAATATATGTTACCTAACTATAAAGATTATGCACTTTCGTATCCACATATAATTCAATAGTATAGGTACGTATGTCAACTTTAATAGACTACTGTTCAAATCTGAATACTCAGAATAACAAATAAAATTTTATTCGAAGAATGTATGTTAATCAAAATCACGAATAACGATTAATGAGATTAGTCTCAACTAATATTTGTTCAACACCGGCTACTACACTATAAAAATTATACAATATTTATTATTGCAGTATATAAGTACATATTCACTACGCCGAAAACTACAAAGAATGTATCATCGTAGAACCAAGAGTATTGTTTGCTTATGTGCGTTTTTTTGCGGAAAATAAATAAAAAAACCAGTTTACACGATTGCAATAAAATATTTTGATCAGAAATGATGGCTTCTTAGACGAAAGGTCACTAGGAAACTCAGTATTTTCATCTACCTAGCTATCAAGCTACGATATTTCGGCGCATGTTAAACTATGAAGTATTGAACTATTGCGTATCCTAGTTTACACAAATTTTTCATTAAAGTTATTACCTTATAACTCACATGTATGTATTCATTTTCTTTGCAAATAATATCGAAATAGCTTTCTTTTAAATTAAATACTTTCTTTCATAAAAAATAATTAGACACAGGAAAATAAAACCTTTATTTATCAAGTAGGTATAGATAGTCGCCTTCTATAAAAGAAAACATGATAAAAGAGATTAAAAAGAAGTGACAGTCATCCTACTTTATTTGTGACCCCACGCTATCATTGTAACAGCGAGAGGCGTAACATTAAAACATATTAATCAAAAATGTGTTTGAAGCCAACTAGGTGTCCGTGTCTTCAACAAAAGGAAGATGCATGTTTGTTACCTCCATTAGGCTCACGGTCTCGTTCATGTATAAGCACCTCGCCTCCTATTCACTCTTCTTTTCCTTTCTCATTCTTCGTGATGACGGTTATACTGGGAGAAAATCACATCTCGTGCTAGCCTGTACAGGATCGGATCCTCTTTTCGAAAATAACGTTCATAAATCAGGCCCGTTTTGTACATTAGGTATTTATGACTCGTTTACGTGCCCATAAATCCCTATCGTAATTAAAATTTTCGATGAAGTCATGAAATATTTTACGCGTACTATTATTAAGCCAATTTACATGAAAGTGAGTTATTTCATTGGTTGCCATTCTTTGCTCCATTTTTGTTCTTTATTTATTAGATATAATTCTAAGTAATGCTGCCATGTATTTGGAGATTTTTAAGTTGATATTCACACGTAAACTGTGAGTCACGAAATAGTAGATTTATTTATTAGCTCAATGGTTTAACAAATTATTTCCATCGGTTTCGCATTTCGACCACATGTTTTTAGGCTCGCTTTGATCCCCAAATGTAAAACTGTTATAAAATTGCAGATAGAATGTATAAATCCACAAAAGTCTTGAAAACGCGGACCCACGACAAAACTAATCGCATTACATTTAAACTTGCTTGATTGTAGAAGCATCTTAGGTTAAATATTCAAATAATGTATTTATGCCAATATTTATGTTTTGAAAATATTTCAAGCAAGACTTGCAATTTGCATAATTTCAACCATGGTTTCACCAATAGGTACAATTAGCTGTCGAATGAATATAAAGTGTATATGCCCATAAAGAAAATATAACTTTGTCGACGCCTCATGGTATGAACGATTTACGGCGGCTTCTAATAATTGTAGATAACGTTCTTTATTGAATGTGTCGAATTTTCGTTGGGTATGCGAACTTCTTCAGGACAGTACAAGGGAACTTTTCCATTAAATAATTAAAAATATTAGAGGTTGTAATCTGACACATAACATACATAATTAAATGCTAAAACACTTTTCTGTAAAATTTTAAAACAAATATAAATGCAGTTCAAAGACGTTGTAGATAACTGTAGCTAGAAAACTAATAGAACAGCACGGCCAACAACTAAAAGTAAATAAACCCGTAAATGATTCTATCAGATTATCTTGCAACAGATATTTGACAACTCGTGTAGGTACTTATTTTACGACTTTGCCGGGGAAGAGAAATCTGGTATCCGTTGCAATAGGAAATAATTTTTCCTGTTCTTCATATGCAATGTATGTATATTATTTATGTAACGTGATATTATTACGATGCTGATGGTCTGGTATCGCACCAAGTTTGGCAACTTGACCAAGAATTTATAACATTAACGGTACAGTACTACTGTCGCGAGCAAAAAAATCGGGACAGTGTCGAAATCGTTATGTCAATTTCCTTTATTTTTAGCATTGTAATTTTGGAAATTTTGACTCATTTCAAAGTGTACGTCAAATTATCTATCATAGTTGCTAATTAAAAATGCTGAATTTTTCGAAAACTGTTGTAGCCATTTAACTTAATATTGGTAAAAGTTCAGTTGCAAGAATGTACAAAATATGGGGAGAAAGGTTAATTTAAATGAGAGAATAGGTTCTGTACGTAAAACACATTAAATGAAGTAACGCAATTTCGTGGTAGTTTCTGGACTGAACAGAAAAGATTGAGAGAAACGGCATGTATTCATATACAGCAACCAATAGAAGAATTTTGGGAGATTGTTTAAAATGCTTGGTATAGAACTCCTATAAATGTTGCATAAAATATTATCGCTTCAATGAAACGCATTTTTAACCTTTCCTGATTTACTATTATGAATAAAGATTACTCACTTAACTAATTACAATTAAACCTATGCAGAAACAGTGTCCCGTTTTTTTTTCACGAGAGTAGTTTTAAAAATAAACCATGTCGTAAAATTAACACCTGTTTTTAAAATTAATTCAAATAATTCTAAATTATAAAAATATTCGAAATTTTAATCAATTCAAGAAAATCTGAAACCAGTTATCACTTACATTATCTGCATATTTATTGCGCATTCGTTTTCTAAGATACAAAACAGAATCAGGAGGAAGCAGACCGCCAAGTAATTACAATAGAAATAAAGAAATACTAAATAGGAATGGGTGGAAAATTTAACAATAGTAACAATTCCCAACAATGTCAATTAATTCCAAGCTTGGAGCCCAGGTTTCATATGTATAATTATAAAAAAAATCTTGTTACTGCCATCAATGCTACTATCGAATCAAATTTAGAACTTAAAAACACTGGTAAGTCGAAAATAAAAGAAACATACATAATATTATTACAAAATTTAGAAGAATAAAATAACACAACATAAGAAGCATCTTTAGAAAAATCCTAATTCCTAAAATTCCTAAATCAGACAAATCGAACAAAACCGTTATTATGTTTAAAATAGAATATATTGTCAAAAAGAAATATCAATTAGATAATTGTAATTTTAAAAAAGGACGACCTAACACAAAAAATACAAAATCAGATTTACAAATTAATAGAACGTGTACATATATTAAAATGAAAAATAATAAAATGCATATGCACCGAAAATATACGAGTTATCCAAGTTGCACAAACAAAACATAAAGTCTCGATGTTGTGTCATGATGTATGTATAAGGTGTCTCTATGTCTCAGAATGAAATTCGATTTTAGAAATAAAATAGCTCATTGATTTGTGAACGATTTAATAAATTGAACTTACAACTATAATTGCTAACATTTGGAAATTTAGCCTTAAAAATAATGGCATTTAAATGTTGCCCTTAATATCTTATGCACTAATCTAAACGCTGTCGTGCATTTAGAATAACCCGTTGGTGCAGTACTCCAGGGATGGCGATAATTTCTTCCCGTATTCGGTCTTTAAATTCATACGTTATTACGTCAATTTTTACATTCGCCGGAGGATTTACATACACCTTACTTTTAAGGTAGCCCCACAAAAAGAAATCTAGTGGTGTAAAATCACAGTTTCTTGCAGGCCGGTCAATATCACCTTTATGCGAAATTAATTTAGGGAAAGACATTCTTGCTGTCTCTAAAGCTTCATTCACAGTATGACTTGTAGCGCCGTCGTAGTGGAGTGCCATTATCAAACTCTTCAAATGCTTGTAATGCTGGTCCTAAATAATTGCGAATCATCGAAGAATATCGTTGTGCATTTACTGTGATTGATTGTCCTTGATTATTCTCTAAAAAATACGGACCAATAATGCCTCTGAAAGATATTGCTGTCCATACAGTTACTTTTGGAGTGTGCAAAGCGACTGGATGTTTTTCTCTTGGGTTTTCCTAAGACCAGTACCGACAATTCTGTTTGTTCACGTACCTGTCTAAATGAAAATGTACTTCGTCACTATAAAGAATATTATCCAAATCATCGAAATCTTGCATCAGAGTAGCAAAATTAAGACGGCTACGATGATCATCATTCTTCAAAGCTTGAACCAACTGGATCTTATAATGCAAAGCCGATGGATCTTGATCAGTATACCGCAAATTGTAGTGATTTCGAAGCGCTCTCTGGACTTGCACATATGAACCACTAAAGTGTTCCATTGGCAAACGAAAGTCCAGACACTGACAGTTTGCTCAAGATACATACCTATGTACCGAACATTTAGAGCGACTAAGCCCAGCTAGAAAGAGAAAGATCAAGAGTGGGGCGATTGCAAAAAATATACGGAATAGCACGCTTGCCAATGCGTTAATTCCGTATATGTTTTAGAACCGCCCCACTCTAGATCTATTTCTTTTCTAGCTGGCCTCAGTCGCTCTAAATGTTCTGTATAATGATACAACAGTAGGTCTGTTAGTATTAACATACCTACAATTAACCCTATGAGAAACTGAGAAGAAACGTGAGAGATATCTGAATTCATAAAGCAGAATATCTTGAAGCTACAAAATTATACAGATTAGCCGGGCAGTTATCTAGGAATAGGTAGCGATCCAACGAGTACGAGTGAATAGAGCGTACATACCGGTTGATTTCAGAGATAGGATAAATAACGGCGTGAAGGGGCAAGAGGTACGAAAATTCGCTAAGAAGTGGAGATGCGTAGAAGTCTCTTTATCACAGTCTCTTGCCCCTTCACGCCGTTATTTATCCTATCCCTAAAATCAACCGGTATGTGTTAATATTAAACAGACGAGTGCGGCGATCCCTTGAGCGCGTGACTAGCAACAAAGCAAGTGATCGTTCTATCGCCGCACTCGTCTGTTTAATATCCACACATATGTACGCTCTATTCACTCGTACTCATTGGATCGTTTCCTATTCCTAGATAATTGCCCGGCCAATCTGTATATTCAATCCACATACTTCGCTTTGTATAATAGCTACTATCAACAAATATATCCCGTCGACATGGATCTACTCTTGTAATGACAATGCTAGAACAAAACAATCCTAAATAACATGAATTTATATATTACTTTTTACAAATGGTACATTGACGATTGTTTTTTCCTTATACCAAACGGAAAACAAAACAAAATACTAAACCACTTCAAACTCTATGAATATCTAGAATACAATTACAATGAAAGAGAAAAAAGATAATAGTATATTAACTTTTTGGCATCCCCGTTACACATAATCAAGGGAAAAATTAACGTATTGGTACACAAAACCAACTAAAAGCGACAGATATTTAAACTATTTTTCGGAGATTTCAAAACCATATAAACGAAATACTATTGATAACATAGCTGATAGAACCACTTTACTGATATATGAGAAAGCATAGAGAAAACAATTGAGGTAAAATTTAAAAAATGAATACAATTACAACATTAAAAAATACATTCCAACGACACGAAAAGCATTCAGAAAGAGAAGCAACGAAGTCAACTGTTTTCATACCATTACATATGTATATCACTCCTTCCAGAAACCATTAACCTTATACGACCAAACAGAAACAATAAAAAAACTCTGTTAACTTTAAAAACACCCAAACGAAATTAATATTTATCAAGTAAACGTCAACATGCAAACAACACAATAATGAAGTTGTAAATTATTCTGCATTTTATTATACTACTGCCAGCTCTCTTTAAAATAGTTCATGCTCTTTGCAAACTAACTTAAACGCATTTTAATTGAAATTAATGTGTACATAACGCATTAATTATACAAATAGCAGTGTGAGTAATTAGCCAGATCTTTTGGTTTCACTACAACTAATGCATATTCATTTCATTTACTGTAGGTCATTTAAATAAAAATACACAAGGTAGATAATAAGCCTTATCTTTAAAGCTATCAACTTAACATCTTCAATTGTACCTACACGAAAGTCGGTATGACAACATTAATTTTTATATTATTAATACAAGAAATCTGCTTAAAATATAGCTAGTTTATGTAGTTTTAAAATATAAATCTCTATCGTGTCTCACGAAATATAAAAGCTCCTTCTATCTTTCTAATTTATTGAATAACCATCTGTGAATTACATCGTGCGAATACATTTGCAAATGTCGCCGTTTGCCAAAATGACTTGCCAATGGTAATCCATTTCTGTATACCAAAAGCATAGGTAGCATCCTATATTTATGTATGGGACATTGTGTTCATCTTTCACACAATAAGCGCATTAGCCGCTTCCATTAGACCTTATTCAGGGCCACTTTCAGAGTTTGAATAAGCAGACTGACATTCACCAGGTTGTAGTAACACGTTCAGAATTATTACTTTTTGCGCTCGATAAAATCCAATGTATCTGAGTTATCTTTCCGGCGTCATCGTTTAAACCAACAAAGGAATCGTTAGTACTATATATAATACCTGTACATATGTACATATGTAAGCTACCCATGGTAGACCGCTCCTCCTAAAATTGTTAACTTATAAAAGAGAAATCAACTTTCGCGTTAGTTTTGTATTAATATTAAAACAAATGATAAAATTATCCGTTATTATATAATACCTTCTCATTATTTCATTAAGGATTGATATGAAAATACTTATATGAGATTAATCTTCTTACAATTGATAAGAATAGCTTTTTTCATAATCATCTACTTGTCTTAGGTATTTACCTTAAAACATAAGTACTTACAGATCATAATGTATACATAGTGTCTTACTTATAGAACAAGAACAATATTTATGGGCACATAATAATAGTGTAAGGAAGGAATTTTGTGTGTTGTAGGAAAATGCATATATTTAAAAAGATGTTACGTTCATCAAACCTTGTTTGAAAAGAGAAACAATTTTACCTAATCATTTAGAGAAGGCTTTGGCTAAATATTGTTTGATAACGAAGAGAAGATATTCAGTCGAAGTCTGTATCAATAGTACGCGATTTAACAGCTCTGTTAAACCTTTCGGTACATGTAATATTATATCTATGTATATGTATATACAGCTTAACAGAGCTGTTAAGAGCGTACTGTGGATACAGACTTCAACTGATTGTTTCATCTCACTAGAATAAAATTGCGAAAGATGGCCATTAGAAAAGAACACAATATTAAACTAATTTCATTTAGGAAACCGAGAGGAACTTCAAAGCACAAGCGAAAGACTTCATCAGTAAGAAACAATATGGAAAGTTTAGTTCATAAATGCCCAGCAGAAATAATATTTAACGTAGATGGAACAGAGTTAGCTATTATGGGGAAACATATATTCCTTCCTTAGTTATAGTTACCAAAAACTTTAGTACTGTATTGTACTGTACTGTACTAAACGAGCTCCTTCCCACACAATCTTTGCTAGCTATATTATGGATCAAACATTTTTTTGAAAAAGTAAAACCTTCAGAAGAAAATCCAACTTTATTACTTTTGTATGGACAACATACTTACACGAAAAATATACAAGCACTTGACTTAGCACTCGGCGCACAATATCTAGCCACTGAATATGACATTAATATGGTCATTAAATTATAGATACATTGAAGAAACCTGGCTTAAAATTTAAAACAAACATGAGAGCTTTAACGCACATTGACCTTTGCAAAGTGTTTAGTAAGGCTTATCTAAAAGTTCAAACGGATGCCAAAGCTTTAGACACCAGAAATATTTTTCAATTAATATTTATGAGTTTACAGTAGAAACCAATGACGAGGGAGAGAAAGTGAGAGAAAGCACTCTATTGTACATACTATATTGTAGATGAAGCAGTCTTCTCAACGTGTAATGAGCCGCTACTGAAGGAACAACCAATCAGCAAATATATGTGTGGTGGGTGCTTAGTTGCAGTGACTGCGTAAATTGTATTACTTGTCTGGCTATCACTGCACTATCTCGCTGTGTAATTTTGTGTGTGTAAATTGTGTTCAAATGATAAGATAAGATAAGATAAGATCTTTATTGTGTGTGACAGCTTTCGACCGTGTACACTCGTCATTCGTACAAAGAAAAGTAAATTACAAAATAGATATACAGGTAAAAACGTAATACATAATATCACAGCACAACATATTATATGGTATTCATTACAACTCAAACTGAGCAGTCAACAAACTCTTGGATGTCATAAAATACCCTCCCCTTCAAAAATTTCTTTACCGTACGTTCAAAATCCCCGTGTGCTAATGTTTTCCACTCATTTGGTATTTTATTGTAAAATTTAATGGAATTAAATCTGAAGGACCTCAGATTCTTGGTCAAACGAAAAAATGGTGCGGGCACCGGTCTCCAGCGGGTGTCATACCTGCTCTGTACACTGAGCTCTTGTCTATTCGAGTAAGCATACATAATGCACTCATAAATGTATTGACTCACGCACGTCAATATGCACGTATCCTTAAAAAGTGGTCTACACGTCTCTCGAGAGGAAACATTATTCAAAATCCTAACTGCGCGCTTTTGCAGAATTAAGACCCTATTCATATGCGCAGATCCTCCCCCCCCCCCCCCCCCATAATAAAATACCGTAACACATGACACTATGGAAAAGACCATAATATGCTAATAACAAAACTTCTTTCGTGACTGTCTCCGCTAAATGTTTTAGTAAATATATACAACTGGAGAGTCTCTTTGTTAGGTTACTAATATGGGCCTCCCATGTTAATCTACCATCCAACATTATACCTAAATATTTGATTGGCATGTTTAAGCTAAGGTCTATGTTGGGATTTAAAGTAAAGAGTAGAGATTTTGTTTTTTCTGAATTTAAAGTGAGCTTTGTACTTGAAAAATAGGCCTCAGCCTCCGATAGTGCCACCCGTGACAGCTCTTTCAAAACGTCCGAACATTTGTCAGATGATAAAATACATGTGTCGTCCGCATAAGTTATGTGTTTAGAAAACACACAATCGCCCAAGTCGTTAATGTATAAAGTGAATAGTATTGGCCCCACAATGGAACCCTGAGGTACTCCATAGTCAACAGGTCGCATAGACGATCTTTCATCCCCACAGTCAACCATCTGTGATCTTCCCGATATATAGCTTTTCACAAAAGAAAAAGCTCTCCCCGAATACCAATTTTCTCAAGCTTAATGGCTTTGTGACAGCATCTTTTCGCCTTTTATAATGCCGCGCTGTTAATCACTTTGCTCCCAACAGCGAATGGTAAGTCGATTCGGATTTCAACCCCCTGAAAAAATGTCACCGTCCGTCTAGAAAATCGAAACACGGCTCCTATCGTCCTGCCACAACGCCATTCAATTTAAATAATTTTTTTCGATTTTATTTAAGTATAATCGATTTGAAAGACAAAAAATAAGGAAAATAAAGATTATTAATATATAAATTAAAAGAAATTGCTGCTGTGATAGTGAAGACCGATCTAATCAATCCAAAACAATAAAAAAATAAATCACATTAAAATTAAATTAAATTCACTTTAAATTATTCACGTTGAAGTTTATTATTGCAATACAATATGCATAAAAATGTAATTATACCTTAGAATTCAATTTTCTCTTCTCTATTTTGCGTCACAAATCAAGCGATGTAGTTCCTTAAAGGTATACGATATCTCGGCATTCTAAAAACACTCAATTTATAGCTACTTTATAGGTTCCTTTCGCTGATGAGGACGAGCGATATATAGAAAACGATGTTCCGAGAAAGCTGCCACTTTTTCTAAAAAATGGCGGTACTTCTATGGAATGCCTGTAAGACATTGGTTAACCTTGGACTTACCTATTGTTGAATTTTGTGGCTATTTTTTCGTGACAGGCACCTAAGAAATATCTTTTCTTTAATTTAGTGCGGTAATAAGCCGAAACAAAGGCCTGCGATTCTTCTTTAAGACAACCGAAATATATCACTCAATATCCTAAATTAATAGAGTAGGCAAGCCGTATTGTTTAGGTAGATTATAGAAAACAAATTAGTACCTACATAATTAATACATCAAATCATATGCAAAAAAATAAGAAATTCACCAAATTGATTTACAAACATTTGTATTAACAACAATTCCGTTCAATTACATAGTGTTGTTACTTACAACAAGGAAAATTCTAAAATCAGAGGATTCTAAGAATACAGGTACAAAAGCATAGTTCGATAGTACATATTTAAAACCGGAAAGATATAAACATTGAAATTATTGTGATGTTGCATGTAAATTAACCCACAGAATTAAATAGAATAAATGAATATTTAAAATTGAGTATTGTAATTGTGTATACTTGCTGTTTCATTTGACCTGAAAGTGGAAATAATTCTGGCATTCAAAGAAAATTGTGTATGAAGTTGTCAGATTATATTCTAATGAAAAAACGATTTTTTATGACTGTAAGATTTATATTATAGATAATATGAACTATAATACAAATCAATAACATACCTATATTAATAATAAGAAAATTCTTAGTTATAAGGCCTAGGTAATTTAGATATTTTTGCAAAATAAAATTGAAATAAAAAGTAATATGCTTCATAGACACATGAAATTACTATTAGACTGATTAACTGGATATGGAATATGGAAATTGTTGGTGCTTTCAAAGTTAAAAAAAACATGAAGAAATCGTGGGCAATACTTGTAACAGAAGTAGTCTTTAATATAAATTAGCCTGCGCACTGCAAAAATAGGTGGAGGGTAAAAAAATTACAAAAAGGAGTAAAATATTTTTTTACGTAAAATAACTGCGCAGTGTCTTTTATTTTATTTTAATAAGATCCACCAACCGTTCCAATAGTTTATAAATCGTAAACCTGCAAAAACAACATTTAGTTGGCGTTTGGTAATATTTCTCTATCCAAACAAACATCACCAGGAGCAAAACGATTAACACTTGATACTACTTGATATGGTTAACTAATAATAGGACTTTTGTTTGGCATAAAAAGTGTTGCATTGTCTGGTATTGAACTATACTATACACCAGACTTCATTCCTTCGCAATCAACACTTCGCATGGTGTAAAATGCACTAGTGTTGCATCGTGTTATTTACCTAGACCAAGCAGGTGTGAATTACACACTTTTAAATGTCAACATGTCAAAGTTCATGCAATTTTATTAATTAATGTACTTTCATTGATTACATTTATTATATATCAGTAATTTGAGTAATGATTATAGACAAAAGAACGTTAAATACTATCGATTTGATGTTTGATGGATCAAATGAAATTTTCTTTTAGAGACGTTTGATGATGGGATCAGTAATAACGATAAAAAGTAAACCAACTATTTATAGATAAGCAAATAAATAATCAATTAAAAATATACATATTCAAATTAGTTCAAATTGAGACACTACTACTAGAAATTTATTTACAAATTAATTATATGGTTGGACAACATGGTGCATATTGATTTGGAAATTGATTAATTATCGTCTGATCGCTAGTATTTTTTAATGTTGCGCACATTAAAAAATGATACTATCTTGTGAAATCTGAAATATGCAGCAGGAAGGAATAGTTACAGCTATTTTAAAATCTATGCCAAGAAATGTTGAAGTTTTTGTGTTTATTTTACGAATTTTATTTCAGTTGCAATCTGAAAAATCATTTTCTAAGGTGGCAACGCAAAAGCACATTAAGGAAACCAAAAAGTTTGTCCGAGAAATGCTTCAGCAAAGAACAAGGTATACAAAACAATTTAAAAATAATAATAATCATCAGCATAGGTCCAAACTAATAAAATTAAATCCAATTCCTTTATTTTGTATTTAGTTGATTCAAGTTCCAGTTTCAAATATATTGGTATTTTAACACTAACTTTCTATTTCCTTTTAAAAAGAATTTCACAGTCAATTTTCTTCACTAGCACAAATACTTCTAGGTAATTTTATGCAAGCACTACCTGTGTGTTTAAAAAATCAGAGAACCATTTATTCTACGAAACCGTTACATTAAATTCTATCACCATTTAATTATAGCCCCCGTAGCAACAATATGTTGACCTCTGGTATTTATACCTACAGACTAGAAACTATTTTAACATTTTAACAATACTCTGGAAAGTATATGAAAAATAGTAAATAACTTTTCAACTATTTAAATTTTCCGAGATCGTATTGCATCAAAAAATTAGAAATAAAATCGTCTGAACATTTTGACTATATACTATTTTATATTAAAATGTAATCATATTGTGTTCTAACTATACAGCGCGTATACTTAAATCTATAATGCTTTTATAATAACATATGCATATTAAAAGCTGCAATATACTTATGTAAATATCCGAGCTTTCGTACTCTAACAGTAAGGACAGGGAACAAGTCTGATAATTATGTATATGTAAAATAATCCCATTATTTTATCCAAACGTTTACATATATTTTATTTTACTATTGATTCAGATAAACAAGATTTCATGTGATATAATTTTTATTTTTTGTATACTTGCAATGCTCCAATAATGCTTGTTTTATATCAAATTTCGTGTTTCCTTCACATATGTACATATACAATGTATGTATACATTTTTCAAACTCTTCGTTTGAAGTATCACCTTCGATATACCGATGATTAATATTATTTCTTGTTAATGTGTATCATTATTACCTCGTAAATTTATTGTGACCATTTTTAAATGGTTTGCACGTAACTAACATCTACATAGTTACAAATACATACATGTGTACACTACCTTTCAATTAGTTAATAACACACGATCTATATTATATAATAATTATATAGTATAGTGTCGAAGAAAAGTTAAAAAGATTGCTCTATACATATTAACATGTGCTATACACAACATATGATGGTACGGCAAGAACAAAAGCGGGAATAGCAACAACAAAGGCAAGATGTTGCCCATTGTTTGGTTAAATGTATAAGGCTGTTAAATTATTCAATATCCTTTGTGTTTCAGTTGATTCCGCAGACATTAGCTCCTGCGGGCGACCTCTATACAACCACAAATTATCGTATGATTGACATTTTGCAAGTGTATCTACCTTTTACCTTGCATTGTAATTTTCTCTGTTAGAGTATACCTCGAATGTTTTTTTAGTCTATTTCCAGGCCATAGATAATACATCCCTATTGTATAACATGTAAATAAAGAAAGGTGCGGATTCGAAAAAAGTAACTACCACCATACAACTCGAATTAAATATACATACACATTGTTTTCATATTTTAATAATTAATGCTATTCGTGATACGAATGCTATACAATTATATATGTACATACATATACACTGGTTTGATATGATGTTGTGAACATGTATTTTTAAATGAAAAGGTACATATTACGAGAGCAATTCACAAATTATTGTCCCTAACATAGGAGCAGACAAATGAGAAGAACAAGACAATTTTTAAGTGCCAAGATTCTTTATCTTGTTCCAGTAGCTATCACTTCTTCAACGTCTGCAAAATGGCCAGGTCTAGGAAATAGTGGAGTGTTCAAACATTTTTAACTCAGCATTATGAATGGCAGCACACCTTATCTCAAGTTTCATTTACTGTGACGCATTTTTGCGAAAAAATTATCTGGATCTCTCTTAATTATCACCAAATTTGTATCAGCGATAACATATCGGATGCGCTTTTGAACTGCCGTTAACAGTTACACAACTGGTACACTTTTTAGAACCCAACTCATAGAGGAACATTTTTCTAACACTTTCAACTGAAAAACCACATATTTCTGATATAAACTTAATAGTAATTGTTCTATAATTTAGTATCATATTATAAAACGAATCAATATGGTCTTTGGTAACCACAGTTTTGGAAGGCCAGCACCTGGTATGTCTTCAGAGGCCGCTTTTGACAATTTAAAATTGCGTGACCAATGTTTAATTACTTTATATGAATGTGCAGTTATCCTTTTTTAGACCGATTTAGAACCAAAAGTTCCTGCTAGAGCTCCTTTAATCATATGCTGTTTGAAATGCACAAATGGAAATATCATAAACGGTGGCACTGAATTGCCAAATGCATTTATTGCACAGGCTGCGGTAATCGTCTTTCCCCTCTCTGCTGAGGTTATTTGTCCCACTTGTTTACATCCTTTTTGAGCAATAACTTTCACAGGATTTTGTGTGGTTGTTAGACCAGTTTCATCCATACTATAAATTTCATGAGGCCCCATTGTATATTTTCCATAAATTTGTTCAAGGTTGCTGAAAAACTTGGCAACTACAGGCTGATTGAACCTCATTGCTCTGGCTAAAGAAGTTGCTTCTGGTGTTCTTATAGTAATGCCGGCATTTCTTTTTAAAAATAACGTAAACCAGTCTTCGCCTGCAGATTGATTTTTCTCCCAATTCTCAGGTAATTTTTTACGGTTAGCTTTTGCGAATTCAAATGCAAGTTTTCGAACAGATTGCGGTGTTAATCCATGGTGAAGTTGGGCACATTTTACTAAATATTCAGCCAACAACGATTCTTCATTATTGTCAAATATTCTACGTGTTGAATAATTAGGCATCATTGAAGGTACAGCAGCAAGAGTGATATTATTCCAATTAATATCTCTATCTTTACATTTTTGTATGTATCTTTTGAATGTTGTTCTAGGAATACCAAACGTAATTGCAGTTCGTTTTATTGATAAGCCTCCATCTAATGTGCTTTTAACAGCCTCCAACATAAGGTTTGGGTCGGTTATACCAATGTCTGTTTTTCTTTTTCGGTTGCGAACCATCGTGTTCTCCCTAAAACGTAAAAAATCCAGGCAAAAAATATGCAATAAAAAACTAGCATTGGGGGAGGGAGGAGGAGGGCATTGGTCACTGCTGAAAATACATTCAGATCAGTGTCCTTTGTACCCCACTGTATGATGACCGCTGTGCCCCAATGTATACAAAAAACTATTTCTGGTTTCAGACTCATTAAAGAACTACTCTTTTTAATTTGATGATATTTTCATAATCTCCATTGTTTTTTATTCATTCAAAATACAAAGTACTTGATAATTACCATAAAAGTTTCAGCAAAAATGTGTAATGAACCACGCGATATTTTTCATACCTACTTGAAACAAAGTTAGTCATTCTGCTGTGAAGAAGCTTCTAAGAGCATAGATGACTGATGTGTTGGTATATACATTTAACCTCTCATTCATATATGGCGATGCTTATATAGATAATAATGAAAAGAATTAGAAATGACCACTGTACCCCGGTGTCTAACCAGCCCCGGTCTCCCCTATTGTTTTACCCAAATATTTTTAATGCTGGAATATTTCTGTTTTCATTCAAACACATTATCTTGGAATAAGTAAATGCGTTTAATACAATCTAGACTATATTTGTTGTAAAATACGTATTTGATCTGAATAACTTCCCTATTTGTGAAATAGCTGAATTGCAATTTTCGAGCAGTTGCGTTCGAGATTATATGTGTATATGAAGCGTTTATACGTATGTATGTACATTCGACTTCAATCATTTTATCTGCGTGCACCATTTTGCAAGAATTAGATACATATAAGTTTTTTATAGTTAAGGCGTGGAAATTTGCAGTAATAAAAGTACATATTTAATAATGGATTATGTGAAGTGTATTTTAGGTTCATGGGAATTGGAGGAATAATTTCAACCAAACGTTGTACTTGAAGTAAATAATCCATTGGCTAAACTTCCGAATGTCGACCACTGAATTGGCAATTTATAAGCAATTTAACGGAAAGTACAGGTTTTACTGAGTCCAAAACGGACCCACGTTTCTTGCGGAGATCAGTCTAAGATACCTAAAAATCGTTCTAAAAAGTGTTATTTCTAGGTTATGTTTCGCTAGTGTTTTTACATTTCTGCGAGGATTTTCAGTTGATATCCAGTCAGAATTACGAAATATCGAGCGGCAATTTAAAAAAACTTCGCCCAGGAATATAAAAATAATAATCATTTTTTTTGCAATATCTCTTAATACAATTAAGTAGTAATATATATTTAATACAATTAATTGATAAGTTTCAGTAACTAAAAAACATCTCTTCTTGTATTTTATTAAATTCAGTGCAAATACATTATATAAAATAGGAACGTATCTAAAGAATTAGCTTAGTTTTAATTGCAATTAATAACATTTAATAGATTAAAAATATCTTCAAATTTAGTTAAAATAGTATCTAAATATTCATAATTTTCTTCTTAATATTAACTTACACATTTAATTAGTGTGTATGACACGTAAATAATTATTTTAAAAATAAATTTCATGCATTAACATCAAATTTCATTGTGTAAATTTAATAAAAGATAAAACAAGATACGTTTTTTAGTCACTGAAATATATATTACTACTTAATTGTATTAAGAGATATTGCAAAAAAAAAAGATTATTATTTTTATATTCCTGGGCGAAGTTTTTTTAAATTGCCGCTCGATATTTCGTAATTCTGACTGGATATCAACTGAAAATCCTCGCAGAAATGTCAAAACACTAGCGAAACATAACCTAGAAATAACACTTTTTAGAACGATTTGTAGGTATCTTAGACTAATCTCCGCGAGAAAAGGGGGGCCGTTTTGGACTCAGTAAAACCTGTACTTTCCGTTAAATTGCCTAGAAATTGTCAATTCAGTGGTCGACATACGGAAGTCTTACAAATCCATTATATTCTTACATTAACCCTAAGCGGCGCAATATATCATATCTGATACGTAATGAATAATTGTCTACCAAAGTATACAGAACAAGTTATTTGAGTCAGAGGCGCATAGTATCTATTCTGATACAAACCGTCTATGCATATACCATTGAGTGTAAACGCCATCTTACATCAATATATCTTATTACTCAGTTTAAATGCAACCGTTACGATATGACAGATACGTGAAAAAGTGTGATATTTTGAGGGTGTTTTTCTTATGTTTTTAGTGGAATTACGGCGAAAGAAAAAATTCGTTTAGTAGCAGTTACTGTTATATTCATACTTTATTTGAAACAAAACCAAAAATTTGGAAAATACTCACAGTGTAAGTAATAAATAGGAATGTTTCATTTCTGATACATAGCGCATTTTGGACATAAATTTTTAGATGTCTACACAAAATATCAAAGCCGCTTTATCGGAAAAACAATTGCAAGAAATTGCTGAAAATTGGATTGGTAGCGACGATGAATTTGAACAATCCGCCGATGAGGACGACGATGAAAGTTATTTTGATTTAAATACGATGCCAATTGTTTTTGAAGAGGATGGAGTAGAAATAAATTCTGAAGGCGATCGTACAGTTACAGAGGAATTGGAAGAAATTGTGGATGAATTGGAAAATAATAATGAGAGATATGAATCTATAAATTACAAAAGTACTACATGGAAAAAAAGAATTTATTACTAAACGACGATGTACTAGAATTTAAAGGTAATACGGCCCTGCCACACACAATTACCGAACTTGAGACTCCTTATCAATTTTTTTCATACTTCTTTAACAACCAACTTTTCGACATGATTAAAGAACAATCTAATCTGTACAATATACAAACTGAACCATCAAGACCAGTCAATCTTAGCATAGAAGATTTAAAAAAGTATGTTGGTATATTAATCTATACGTCAGTAGTGCATTTACCAGGTATAAAAACCTATTGGTCTCAAAAAGTTGGCCTACAACAAATAAAGGATAGCATGAGTCAAAAGAAATTTCAAGCAATAAAACGATATTTACACTTCAACGATAATACAACACTAGGACCAAAAGATGACCTCAATGTAGATAGACTGCATAAAATAAGACCGGTGGTAGACTTTCTAAATGCAGCTTTTGAAACAGTTCCTTATGAACAATACCTATGTGAGGACGAACAGTTGTGCAGTACTAAAGCTCGTCATTATTTGAAACAATACCTACCAATGAAGCCTCACAAATGGGGCTTCAAATTGTTTGTTTTAAGCGGTGTTAGTGGATACGCATATAAGTTTGAAATTTATACCGGAATGGAAAACAAAAACAGATTAGATAATGAACCTGACCTGGGTTGTAGCTCGAATATCGTTGTTCGAATAACCAGGAATGTTCCCTGTAACCAATCCTTTAGACTATATTTCGATAATTACTATTCATCAGTTGGACTTGTCCATTACTTGACATCCAAAGGTGTTTACTCTTTGGGAACTATTAAAAGAAACCGTATCCCAAACTGCCAATTGCCTACTGAGCAAAGAATGAAAAAAGAGCCTAGAGGAACGTCTTACGAATATGTAGGAAATGTGAATGGAATTGATATCTCAACTGTTATCTGGAAAGATAATAAATTAGTTACACTCATATCAAGTTTTACAGGTAAATTACCTGTACAGGAGGTTAGCCGATACGATAAGAAGCAAAAGAAAGTAATTAAAATTGACTGCCCAAACTTAATAAAAGAGTATAATCGCCATATGGGTGGCGTCGACTTTTTAGACAGTTTAATTGGGCGTTATAAAATTCAAATACGGACGAAGAAATGGTATATGAGGATTTTCTACCATTTAATTGATTTAACTGTGGTTAACAGCTGGATCCTTTATCGCAAAGTAATGGTACAACGAAAAGAAAAGTATCTTGCGCTAGCAGAGTATAGAATTGAATTAGCTGATTGTCTGTGTAGAACAGGAAACCAAAATACTGTAAAACGTGGAAGACCATCTAATGACATCGAGACGCAAATACAATTAAAGAAGAAAAAAGGTCCTACAACCTACGTGCCACCCAAAGACGTACGCATTGATGGAATAGGTCATTGGCCAGAACATACTACAAATAGAATAAGGTGCAAGAAACCAAATTGTAAAAAACTAACATACGTTAAATGCAGCAAGTGCGGCGTGTCTTTGTGCTTTAACAAAGATAATAATTGCTTTAAGGATTTTCACATGTAAAAAAATATACAGTCATTAATAAACCAAAAGCGTAAACTATTTGATTTTTTTATTCTTCAACGGCGCAATGTATCATATATGATACATTATGAAAAACGTAGTTTTTTCAAAAATTAATCAAAATATTTTTTTTTTCTAATTTTACCGTTATTAGTACGACCAAATATACCAATAGAATTTTTTTTTACCAAATTTAAAAAATTGCTCCGTTTAGGGTTAAAACAATGTTGTTTTGCGTCAAAACAATTTCCTTAGAAAATAATATTCTTGTGATAACACTATATAGTTTTGCGGATATACAAATACGGGATTGTTTTGAACTGAAACAGTCTGTTTTAACTCAAGATAATATTTCTCTGCGTGTATTACTTGTCTGCTTATCACTGCAACTCTCGCGGTGTAGTTTGGTGTGTGTAAGTTGTATTCAAATGGCTTTGTGGCAGCATCATATCGCCTTTTATGATGCAGCGCTGTTAATCACTTTGCTCCCAACAGCGAATGGCAAGTCGATCCGAGATTAAACTCTCTGAAAAAATGTCACGGTCCCTTCAGAGAATCGAACCCCGGCACCTATTGTCCTCTCACAACGATAGTCAGCCGCCAGGTTATCACAATAATTGTGTTCACTGCTGGCATAATACCTTTATTTTAAAAGTACATTACTAAAGCGATAGAGATGCTAATGGTAACTGGAATTATTCTCTCCAAAGTTGTATCGATCCGTTCACTGAAACTTTGCCTGATGATATTGATTACGATGCACTGGAACACCATAGTGCTGTCATCATTCTTCCATTTCAGAAAACACATTGTATTTTCAAAAAGAAACCTACTGTAAAAGCTGACAAAATTTATCTAAAATGTTAGAAATCGATTACGAGATTTAGAGGACTTACAAGTAGCAATACGACAGAAAATTACTAACATCGCTGTAAAAGAATTTCGAGATGTATTTAAAAATTTTAAACAGAATAAATATTTGTTTAGAGAAATAAACAACATTTTTAACATTTATTATCACTTTTGCAATATAACTATCTACTTATTTCCTATAATTATTTATAATATAGACCTAACCTACATATCAAATTGCAAGTATACACCCTAACGTAACGCAACTTACATATCAGTCAGTGTATTGTATGACCAAATATTCAGACAATAACATGTTTAACAAGCTAATTTCCTTTTTAATCTTCGCACTAACCGAATAAGATAATTTCAAAGCCAGATATAGAGACAAAAAATAATATTATATAACAAAAATCCTAAGTGTGTGTGTAATAATGGAGCTGAGTGTACCGTATTGCATTTTCATATTCTCGAAGAAATGTGATACAGCTTCAATGTAATGATAATCTTCGTAATTACTACTATTCAACCACAATCACTAGACTCATTACACATACTTGTAAGAATATAGGGTTTGATACGAACTCATTAAAGGATATATTAATTTTGCCGAGTATAGCATATGGCCCTCTCATTCGCAATAAGCAGTAAATTTTAATTTGAAAAATCGTATAATCAAAATATAAAACTAGCACATAAAAAGAAAAGAAATCGCACTATAAATCGACACCAAAATACAGGCACCTGTAAAATGTTACCGCCATAAAAATACTTAACGATCTACGATGAGAATATTTTACGCGTAGAATTCATTAACGAAAAGAAGTCTAAATATTATTCCCTTGACCGATAAAAATCATGGTATTCCATCCGATTATTACCCATATAAAGACTAAAACTTAGCGCCGATGTAAACGTATTTAATTGTTTTGTGTAGGTTATTATGTCCTAGAAGCCAGGTGCTCCCTATAATTTCTTTGTTTTATTTTGACGATGCGATGCGGCCATTTCAAAAAATACGTTCTAACCATTACTAATGATTACCAGGTATAAAATGATCCCGGTAACAAATTATGTACAGCCTAGGCCATAAAACCGACTAATAAATATACATGTATAAATATCAGCGTATATTGAGAACATAAAAATTTTTAGTGATTTTGTTTGATCAAGCCTGTTATATTTCCAGATAAGTCCTCAATTAAAAATTTATTATAATCATAAACCGCGCGTTAGACAGGATATTGTCGAAGAGATATTCCGAGATATTATCGCGTCGACTGTACCTTTATATTAACCACAGTCCGACGCGGCTTTTTTGGGAGGGCGGGTCTAGAGCTGTGAGGCCTGTTTCAAATTAGGGATGGATTTTAATGGTTTTTGTTGTTGAAGAGAAAATTTATATCTTCCGTTCCGTACACCATGTTGGATTTGGTAATTTTCAACGGCTGTAAAATTATTTTAGTCTAGGAAATGTAATGAATTAATTTCGTTTCATAATGATGTTTTCTGGCTCATAAATGAAGAAGTCATTATATTAAACATCCTTAAACAAAATGAGACGTTCTGAAAACAAAAATAATAAACCCTCCAATATTCTCGTAGATACTCTACATATAATATCTTAAGTAATTAATTAATTATAACTATAATATTAGTACTACACAACTATTAAAACCACCATAAATATTTACCTTTTTCGAATTAAAAAGTATCATCCGCTAATTTTTTTGTTAGCTTAACAACTTATCATTTGAAAGTGTCTTATAGTATTTACAATTAAATTTTGGAACAAATAATGATATTAAAAGTTCAACAAACACCATTACTTGCAAAACTATTACACAAGATCGATGGAAAACCAAATATTAAAAAAACCATTACTATCTTTGAAATTTCTTAGTACGGTACATAAAAAACATTTCTACCGATGAAATTTCGGTTTGAAATATCTTAATCTGTTAATTAGTATTCCTAAGTACTACTTTTTAAACTAAACGTGGCTTGTATGTTTCTTTGAAATGAACAACTATCGCGCTTTATTATAAATTACACGATTTTTAAAATTAATTTGCACAACACAAATGTGCTAATATGACACATAATGTATTCTCACATGTCATACTGGGGACAAATTTGTAATTTCTAAATAAGTTGTAATTAATATAAGTAGTAAATTAACGGCAACATTGTTTTCGAAATGTTGGTTATTTTGTGGTAAATAGAGGCATGCCACATAAATTATTTACAATTCGAGTCGAAAACTTTATTTGGAAAGTGACTACTTGTTTAGCTGCAGTTGAAAAAGCAATCCTCTACAGGGTTTACATGCGAACACATGAAGGTCAAATTGTGACGTCAAAATCAGTAAAACAGAAATGTTTGTATCTTAGAAAGTTAGTGACTCAAAATTTGAGTAAAACTAAAGAATCCTCAAATATATTTTAAATATAGATTGAAAATAACTAAGAACCTAAAACGAATGTGAATGTGTTAATGTCAGCTAAAAACTATAGGTACCAAGATTTTCAAAGATATGCGCAAAAACGCAAAAATTTATCAGGATCCAAGATCATGTTACAATACTTGCATTCTGAATACCTAATGCATTAATTAGGGCACAGTTTGAAGACAATGAATTTCATAATGTTTATTTATTAGATGATTTAGCGCGCCCATGTACCTATAAAGTAGCTCTTAGCACCGTTGTTGTTGCTATAAACTGTAGCACTAAAAAGATATAACAAAGGTCATATTGTAACAGGCAACCCAATTTAAAGAACTATTGATATTTAAAAAAGAAGACATCGAATGTCATTAAATATGTCTTTAGCAGTAGTCGCTTATGTCGTTTTACATAACAGATACGGATAGGGAAATAAATGATGGACTCATAGGTCATAGTTGCCAGTACAGAAAATGTATGCATCGTGGAAGGGAGGCGCAGCAAGTGCTGATTGGTAATATTCTATCAGCAGCGGTCTAGTCAGACATAGTCGATCGAGTCTAGTATCATTCGCCGTTGAGTTATGTATCCTTAGAATAAAGTGTCCTTCGCTATTCCGATCATATTTATACATTTATTATTAGCAGCAGTATTACTTATTTAATTAAGAAAAATGTTTAAGTTTCACATAATTAAAACTTGTATTTTATACATTGTAGGTATTGTATTTATAGTTACATTTGTGACTGTCGATCAGTAATGAAAACGATACCCTGCTTTCTATTTGTAAAATTTCAGGATCATGATTCGCAAAGCATGATCAATGTTTATTAGGAACATGTTTAGCAACTGGCATTGCGAAAAGAACGCATAAAAAAGAAGAACGGGATTTGCTTAAACTAGTTTTAAAAATGAATGAGATTGTGGAATTTGCACTGGTAATAAAATTGTTTTGGTATAATATTTATATTAAGCTAATATTAACTTGTAATTTGCAGAATGAATTAATGAAATCCCTTGATCCATTAGAAACTTCTAGTGAAGACGCCGAAGATTCACATACGATATCAAGAACAAGAATCTTAAATTATAATGAAACAAATGACAAATATACTGATACCGAATTTAAACAACATTTTCTCATGAAGAGGTCATCCATGCAAGAAATTATTGGTAAAAAATTAGCATAGCAAGTAGATATTCTATATCTGAATGTGATTTCATTTTAGATTCATACAACTTGACAATGAAACATTCTGGAGCAGGACGACCTCAACTTACAGCAGAAAAATCAGTTTTTATGACAGTTTGGTATGTAGCCAATATGGAATGCTTTCGGCAAATTTCTGATAGATTTGGAGTGACACTAAGTTGTGCTTATAACTCTGTCAAAAATGTTCTTCAGCATATAGTCAGCATTAGAAAGCAATACATAAAATGGCCTACGGAAGCAGAAGCTTCGCATAGTGCAACTTTATTTGAAAGAAAACGAGGTTTGAAAAATATTATTGGAGCCATAGATGGTTCACACATTCAAATAAGAAAACCAAAACATTTCGGAAATGATTTCATTAAACAGTTATTCTAGTATCTTGCTGTTATAGATGTTATGGTTGGTGAACAGGGCTCCATACACGATGCAAGAATGCTCAGAAAATCAACTGTATATAAGCTTGCTAATGATAATTACGACAGATTATTTTATGGAAAGTTTAGATTACTGCATATTCATTACTAAGATAGCTTTTGCCACTACATAAAGATAATGGGCATTTAAGCAATGACGAAATACAGTTTAACTATAGGCACTCTTTAACTCGGATAGTCATTGAAAATGCTTTTGGTCTCCTGAAAGGTCGTTTCAGGAGATTAAAAGCATTTGATAATTTTGATGTTACCTTTATAATAAATTGCGTAATGGCAATATGTATGCTGCACAACATATGTATATTAAAAAATGATATGACAGAAGAAACGTTATCTGATCCATCAGATATAGAGGAATTGTGAATTAATATTTTATAATTGAATAATTGGACAATCCAGTTTTGTTAGATGCTTTTAGAATTGTTATAGAATTATATCAAGATATTATCATAATTGCTCAGAATATTCTTGTTTCACTACTTTCGTAGAATTTTACCAATTGTAAAGTAGTAGTTTTACTAGTAGTTGTTTATCTTCAACAATCAAAACCATTAACTTGTGTATACCAGTCAAAACTTATTGTAATTCATGTGTGATTTAAGTTCACGTTATTAAATGTTGGAATAATACCCATCATTGATAGTATTTTATAATAAATATTTTAATATTTCATTTACTGTTTGAAGAATTTTGTTACAAAGTATCCAAAGTCAAAAAACTACGATTTTTGTAAACAATGAGCATTTATTATAAAACATTAATAAACATATAAAAAATATAACATTTCTTCTTCTTTTATATCTTACAACTAATACAAACATAACATACTATTGGGGATAAATATACATCTGTGCGAGTGGAAAAAAACAACGCAAACAATTCTTAACAATAGTGACAAAGAAACTTTTTCATTTGACTATGAATTGCCTATTTTGTTATTAATGAACGAAGTAGCTCTACCTTCATTCTTTCCGCTTCTACTTTTTCCTTTTCTATATTAATTCTGTCTTCATGTCTTTTTTGTTTCGCTTGACATTCATCTTTGATACTTGATTTCCTTTTCTTTTTTAACTTTGTCATAGTTTCATCGTTGGCTAGATGGTTATCTTCTTTACTTAACTTTTTGCTGCTCACATAGGAAGTCCTGCCGGTTTCATTGTTATTTTCCAAATCGGAAGATGCAGCAGCTTCAATAGTAAAACTATTGTGTTTATTGGAGGGTTTATCTCCCAAAACTTCATCGAGTTTGTTAAAAAATTTATAACTCTGGGCACTTCTGCCAGACTTTGTCGGACCCTTTGAATCTTTTATGGAACGATAAGTTCTTAATAGGTCCATCCATTTTCTTTCTATTTTTGTTGACGTTTTCTAAAATAGGAATTGTATTATTTACAATAGCCATTATATGTTACGCATACATATACATGTAGTGATGCCTCAATATATTATATTCAGTTAAAAGTTTAACAATATTTAGTAACCTACATTATAAGGCGTTTTCGAAAATGTGATCCAAACAACCCAATCCGATCACTAATATCACGTGACAGATTACACGTATTTTCGAACGCTAAGATCACAGGTTAAGATCACAACACAAATAGCTATACACGACATAACCTAAAAGTGTTGTGTATGGGTATGTGATATCGTCTTAGCTCAGTAAATTATTTTGACAATGTAAAATGGCACGTCTGAAAAAAGTAATAGCAACTATTACCGCCGCTGTTATATTAAATGTAGATTCTGATACGGACGATGATAATGAATTGACATTACAAATAGTGATGCAGAAAGAGAAAAGACAACGGACACGTAGGTATAAAAGATTATGAATTAGTCACAGAATCCTACAGCTTCAATGGTAAAATAATATTTAATTGATTTTGGTTTCTAATTTAGTAAAGTAGATTTCAGATATCATTTTCGAATGAATAGAAATACATTTGAACATTTGCTGAAACTTATTGCACCAAAAATATATCCCAGAAATAAATACGGTTCTGGGCGACCTTATCACAGTATAGAAAAAATACTTTTGCTTACTATATGGATGCTAGCAAATCAAGAAGTTTATAGGTATGTATACATTGCACAATAAAAGTACTACAAACTAGAAAACAGTAGAAAACAAAACTTATGCATCTTATTATTTAGATCAGTTTCAGATCGATTTGATGTTTCCTTGTCAACGGCATGGACATATGTGCAGGAAATATCTACCATTTTAACACAATGCTCTAATAATTATATAGTATGGTCTAACAATAACTTTAAAGAAATAGAGTCTGACTTTCGACAAAGAGCTGGATTTGAAGGTGTAGTAGGTGCTGTTGATGGGACCCATATCCCAATTATGCAGCCCACGGAAAACAGCAATTCTTACATCAATCGGAAATCTTATTTTTCAATACAATTACAGGCAATCTGCAACCATAAATATGAATTTTTGGACTGTTTCACTGGTAGGTATATCTTTTATAATGTTATCGCATTAATACTGACATATCAATTTAAGGATATCCTGGGAGTGTCCACGATGCACGGGTATTTAAACAATCACCAATTGCAAAACTATTGCTAGAACAACTTTTACCTAATAGTTTGCACTTATTAGGTGATTCGGCGTATCCCCTGCATACATGGTTGATTGTTCCTTTCAAAGATAATGGTCACCTTAGTAGACAACAACAAAAATTTAATAAACTACACTCATCCACCAGATGTGTGATAGAACAAGCATTTGGACTATTGAAAGGAAGATTTAGAATTTTAAGATTTATAAATATGCGCAAAATAGAATCGATACCGAATATTATAATTGCTTGTTGTGTGCTTCACAACATTTGTTTAAAGTTGGGTGATGATGATGTGGACGTGGTGCCAGAAGAAACTATGTCAGAAGAATATAGTGACGCTGCTATTAGTAGAATTGCAAGCCACAAGAGAAATCAAATTATGGATAAATTATGTGCATGATGAAGCATTTCCAATAGAATAAAAAAAATTTTAAGGATAAACAATTTATTTAAATGTAGTAAATTAAGAAAAATATAACATTATATTATTATTATAATAGGACTGAATATATTTTTTCTCCATATTTTTTTTATTATTACAGAAAATATTACTTATTTTTCTAATAACTTTGACAAAACATTAATAAGTTGTTTTTGAATTTCTATTTTTTCTCTATGCCTTTCCTCACATCCTCTTTTCCATTCTGAAAACCATTGTGGAGGGTTGTCATTCTCCACACGTTTTCTTTTTCTTGACCTACTGGTTGAAGATGCAAGAACGTTCAAACCACCCGATGTAGATGATTCTGATATATCACTATCAGGATTCTGGTAATTAATTTTATTAGAATAAAGTATTATAATTAAATGTTGTATACATACTTTGTCTTGTTGAATTGTAGCTGCTGTATAGTTTGAGGAATCAAGTGTGGAAGCAATATGTTTTGGGGTAATCTCCGGCTTTGTGTGAAAAATCTTGTGCATAGTTTCGAAATAGGGCCAGGTAATTCTACCTTCTCCAGTGTGAGTATTGGAGTCTACAATTTTTTTATATGTTTTCTTCAAGTTTTTAAATTTACTTTCAACTTGTTCATAGGTAACATGGTAACCCTCATCATTAATTTGTTTAGCTATTCTTTTCCAAATGGACTTATTTGTGGTGTTTTTTGAGGCAAATAGGTTTTCATTTTCTTCATATAATGTCATAAGCAACATAATTGCCTCTTTAGTCCATATAAAATGTTGCTTTTCTTCCTTATCAATGTTTATATTAGTGTATACAGTACTTCGTTCTCTTGTTCTGTTTGCCCTAAAATTAAAATTTTACCGCATTACAGTCTACTGTGTATGTATAACATTTACCTTCAACGAAACAATTTTTAATTTGACTATTCATATTATCAATCTCTGCACTTCCACTAATTACTTGTTCTTCTTCTAAGCTATATAATGTTTTATTATTTACTTCTCTTTGATTCTGTTCTAAAATTAAAATTTTGTTATTGCAATTTCGTTGATATGTATGATATTTACCAGTGTAACAGTTTTTAATGTGTTTACTAATGTTTCTACCATAATCAATAAGTCCACATTGACCACATCTTGCCAAGAAGTCCATTATGTATCTATACTACGGATTTGGATTTTGGTTATAAACCTGCAACAGACACTTGCCGATCCGTCTCCAACCTTCAGCAGTTATATCAGCTGTGTGTACATCGTGTATATAAACAAACGATTCGTACGATATCTACATTGCGCATGCGGATCCTTACTTACCCTGCTCCGCTAGCAGGGTAACTTTACAGTGATCTGGATTGCTGATCGGTTCACATTTTCAAACAAGATTACACTTACCGGATTACATAAACGAACGGCTGGATCGCTATCTGACGTAACCCGATCACATTTTCGAAAACGCCTATAGTTACCTATATGCAGCCATTTTCTCAGCAATGACAGTCCACACAAACTCCTTTTTTTTCCGCATGAGCGAAATCATCCAGGGGGGTTATTCTCGAAACAGTGGAAAAATAGCACTCCCAGGGAGTAACTTTCACCGCTCACTCCTCGATACTACTCGTTACGAAAAAGTGAGAAAGTCAACTCCAGAATAGGAACTATTGAAATTGTAGGAATTTTTTGACAATTCTCTTGAAATTTCCATTCCCTCAGATTCGAGAATAACCCCCCTGGTGGTCCCCATATAACTTTATCAACAGCAGAGTTACCTCCTCGGTCCAAACAGACTCCTCTGTGTTTGAGATTGTGGGCGAATTTATGATGCTGTCACAATTAACTTGTTCCTCCCCTAAATTGTAGTTGTTAAACAAGCTGTGGGCATAAGATGCATCTACAAAAGTCCTTAAGTTTTATAATAATATAGATCCTACAAATCCATTCCTCCCATGGCATTATATTGATGTTTCTCTAACTAAAGGATTATTTCTTTTTCCCCGTCATTAAGTTTTACATCCATTACAAAATGAAATACGGTATAAACCGATATCGCTGAGAACACCGTGCTATACGCTCACAAAACGTTATATTTATGTGATACGTTTAGAAGTGAGGTTACGTTCGTTTTTTGTTTACTGAACCGAAAAATATGGATGTTCCACGGATTACAGATCGTGATCACAAATCTTGTTGTAATATTTTAAATAGAACATGATTCGTTCGAACAAAACCGGTTTTGTTCGCGGATCAGTGTTAAATAGGAAGTGCCTCCTGAATAGACACATGTTACAAACGCTCTTGCATACTGCCTAACGCAGAATGCTGTGCCGCTGTGGCTGTTGTAAAATATTTCTCTTACCCCTACTTATTAACAGTGCTCGATTCTCGAAGAAGCGATGTGGCAACTTTGTTCATAATGAGTCTATGTGAAATTTTCCTACCTGTATAACATTAAGCAGATATGGTAAATGTACCAGTTATAGACATGTCTCAAGACGAGGAAGTTGAAAATATGCAGTTGCATAATATTTATAATTGTAGAGATAAGTAAACTATTGAAACAATCGTGTACTGTCATTAAAAATATGTTATTATGCCCAAAAAGCGTGAAAAAATACGTCATCAATACATCCATAGTTCTTATTAGACGTTATGTACTGCTCTATCCATTAAAAAAAGATTCCATGGTTGGATAAAATAATATCAAAATGGAACTCAATCAGTGTTCGCTTTATCGATATGTGATAAAGAGAGAAAATTGGTACTGTGTTTCTAGTTCAGTACTTGAAACTTAGAAAAGTCAATCTTAAACTTCAATAATGATTTACCACACAAGACAAAACGAAACCTATCGGAATGTAGTACAATGAAATTCTTTGGCATTATCTGGAAACAAAGTTATCATCGAACAGATTGTCTTCTATGCTGTAGAACACTTCAACCAACCTACGAAATTCCCAACAAGTTTTAACTAAACACCGACGTGTTTCGATAGCAACGCTGTCATTATCAAGGCGATGATAATGACAGCGTTGCTGTCGAAACGCGTCGGTGTTTAGTTAAAACCGTTAAAACTTGCTGGTGCTTAGTGGATTGAAGTGTTTAGTCTTCTACTTCTGCACCGAGAGATCTGTTGAAGAACTTCGATCTATATTGTATTAAGATATCCAGCCGTTTTGTAATGGCTGTGATTACAGATAACTATACAGTATTTGATTTCATTGCTGATATAAAAATTTTGTCCAGATTTTAGTGGTATTCTCCCTAATTCGTTCGTCAGCAGCACAGAATATATGTCTGTCAAAAACATCAGTAGCGCGATAGCAGTAAATTTGTTGCATAAGTAATATACAGTAAATAATATAAGTAATTGAAAGGGAGGAATTGTATAACAGTATTTTATCTCGCATAAAAATAAATTAAGATAATAATGACAAATCGTGCGTGGCAGTGTGAATAAAAAATACACTTTTTTAAATAAATAAATAATTCTACTTTGCATCTAATAATAAAAACAAAAGTGTTCTTGCCAAATAAGTGTCTCTAAGTGCATGACAAAAACCCTAATTAAAGCTATTGAAATGCGGGTAAACTGCGCACATCGTAGGCTCGATTACTACTTGACTCAAGCGCGTCTACAGATCGTATGCTGCGAGATTTGGGAATGACGTAACGGTGCCTATTGCCAGGAAAGTGACACGGCTGAACATACTATTTTTGAGTGCCCAAGATGGAATGCGCTTCGTGAAGCATCCAATGTTGAGATAGGAACGACTCTGGACAGACATGATCAAATTTATGACCACAAATGAAAAGACATGGAATATCGTACATGGTATGGTTAAAACTATCATGAAAGATAAAGAGAAAGGGAAAGGCAGACTGGTGAGGACATCAGTGGAAGGTATTCAAAAACGATAGAGTGACCTGATCTCCTAATTCTCAATGCTGCGAGGGATGGGAGACGTAGGGTGCGATAAGCAAAGACATCATTCCTGAGGTATGTCCTAATCGGACGGTGCCAGGGTTCAGGCGGGCCGGGCCTCTTTCCGACTTGCGCAATAAAAATAAATAAATAAATAAAAGCTTATTTTACCTAATAAATTTTGTTAAATTCTATTTTATATGAAATAATATTCTACTTTTCATGTCTTCTTTTTATTCTCGTTTTTCCTCTATTGTTGTCTTTCTTTTTGCAGGTAAAATCTTGTCGTTAGGTTGTGGAGCCTTCTCTATGACAAACGTAGATATTGTCGTTCATATGCAGGCACATGTAAAATTATTACGTTTATTGTGTCTATTGTCTTAAACATATATAAAAAATCCAAAACTGATAAATCAGGGGATCTAGCCCGCCATTCAATGGGTGCATTTCGTCGTATGCTTTGATTAGAGAAGTTGAAATTTAAATAATTTCTAACATTCAGTTGATTGTGTGGAGGCGCTCCGTCATGTTGAAACCATTGCAGCATTGCTCGTGTTCTTAAATTTAAATTATCTAACATTTCCTCGAAATCTTGTTGTAAAAAATTAAGATAACGATTGCCAGTTAGTGATCCATCAAAAATAAAAGGGGGAACAACAGTTGATCCTATAACACCACACGAAACATTAAACCCCAATTTAATTTGTGGTCTCCTATGTTCAACGTGAAGTGGATTTGTTTCAGACCATATGTGCTCATTGTGCCTATTAAACATTCCACAATTTGTTAAACGAGATTCATCAGTCCATAATATTTTCATTGAAAAGTGTGGATCGTTTTGACACTTTTTTTTTGTGTTTCCTCTTCTTCTGAGTTACCAGCCAAATACATGGCAAAATGAACACAACCTAAGAGAGTAAATTACGAAAATATCCAATAACTGCGGAACTTACTAATAGCAAACTACATTGCAACAAATTTTTTCGTGCTTGTTGATCTTAAATAATTTCACTCGCCCTTTGGGCTCGTGAAATTATTATCTCAACAAGCATTTACAAATTATCCAAATCAATTTTATCGGAAAATCTTGGTCACTTCTTATATTACTAATGATAATTTGTAGGGACAAAATTTACGCTTCTTCAACACTCTGACAATAGCGCGTTCAGAGGAGCCCATTTCTGTTGAAATTTGTCGGGCCGATGTAGATGGATTCTGAGCGACACTTGCTATAATATGTTTATTTCTCTATCTTCATCAATTCAATTGTCAATGTTTGACAATTAACTTGACTTAAAAGTAAAGATTAACAGCTCTCACGTCTGTGACAACGTGAAAGCAATGTTAGTATATTTATCTCAACTGCTCCAACGAACACTACTGTAACTCAGATTTTTTGTTTTTTGAATTACAAAACACCAAACATTTTTTTTTTTTAGTTTTTATCTTACAAAGTGAACAATCATAGAAATGTCTATATCCTCTTTATTTTTAAAATAACAACATCAAACCTGATATCATTATAATCAGCAAAAAATAAGCTTTTTAATGATGTCAAAACCAACTATGGTTTCCATTAAAAAAAAAACACAAGTTTGTGTCATAACTCGATAATGGTGAACGAAAAAAAATATTAGCTACATAGTTTTATTTAGCGTAAAATTATCTAAAACTTTTGTCTGAACACTTTTTCTGTAAAATTACTATTAACGATGCTAACTATGTTTAAAGAAAATCATAAAATTTAGTTTTCTTTCAATATCTAATAAGCTATGAAAGTTATCGGAGAAACAAACGCAGTTTTAAATCGAACTCGTACAACTGCGTATCTTTCCCCATTTAAGCGTTTTTCTCTCTCCAGTAGTTTCTGAGATCCCAATGCTAAACATTCAAAAAAAACTTACCCTGTATATCGGTGAAGTTATAAAGTAATTAGAATAATTTGTATCTTATTCAATTTTGGCATTACAAACCTGTTTTTAAAATCACTTAATACACTCGCGTTACATAACATTTCCCGCTGCATCTAATTTAAACGGAGTTGTAGGGCAATGCATTCTCCCGTTTAAACTGCAAAAGAAACTACTTCCTTTTTTATCTAATAATCATAATTGAATAAATAATACCTTTTTTAATGTTACTGGACTTAACAAATACTCTTTTGCTTTCAAATCTGCACAAAATAGCAAACCTTTAGTTGTTTTATACACCGTTGTCGCTAATTTGCTGTATCAGCTACTGTAATTTTTCAGTGTAAATTCTTAAGTCTCCTATACATGTTGGCCGAGCGTAGGCCAACGCGAGCGCCGGCAAATAGGTACACAGCAAGTGCGAATGTCCACACGTTTGCCAAGTTCGTCGAACGCCAATGTAAACAAGAGTTCGTAGAGTTGTCCACACGTTGGTCACTGTCAGCGTTCATTGTGCACTAAGAGACTATGGACGTCGACATTGAAGTAGCAGAATACCTACTCCAAAAAATTAAAAATATCTTCATTTGTTGTGAGCGACATTATGAAATTATATACATCTGACAGCAATGATGTCAACCGTGTAATGGCGGGCAGACAAACGTGTGGACGCTATTGGCCGAGCGCAGACGAGTGCCTTTGATTTGTGCATAAAAACCGACCCCGGTGCGAAGTGAGGCAAGTGATCACGAGCCACGGCGAGCAAGGACAACTGGCGACAAATGAGCTCCACACTTCTTGGCGCTTGCCTTCATTCGGCTAACTAGGCGAGCGACACCGAGCGATGACAAGGCAAGGCAAATAGGCTATCTACACGTTGGCGTTGGCCATCGCTCAGCAACGCTCGGCCAACATGTATAGGCGCCTTTATACAGGGTCCGGCAGAGAAACGTGATGGTTTTGTAATTAGTTGTACGTAGAATCGCATGGAGTGGTACGGCTGGCCTTGAGAACATCTGTATGACAGCTCAAAACATTGCAGTCACCATGGAGCCCTGGACCGCACAACATCGTGCGTTCTTAGCAGCATTTTTTAAAAACAATGAATCAGTCACTCAGCATTTCAACATTAATCGAAATAACCGTGTTCCAAGCCGCAATACAATACTGTTGTGAGTAACGAACTTTTGGGAGTTCGTGGTATGGCTTAGTGTCTTTCGAATTAATTAGCCTCTACGTTTCGTACCTGAGTTACATCAACGTAGTATTGCATTAGGAACTACTTGGTTTCAGCAGGATGGAGCAACTGCTCACACTGTAAGGGCTTCAATGAATACATTGATAGAGATGTTTGGAGACCGACTGATCTCACATCGGGCGGACGTTTAAGGGCCTACCAGATCGACCGACCTCAATGCCTACGATTACTTCTTTTGGAGATATCTCAAGGGTAAGGTATACCAGAATCGACCAGCTACAACGGCAGATCTCAAGCGAAATATTAGAACTGAAGTGGCGGCGGTCTCTCCGGGTGTTCTGCAGCGAGTATTACGAGGTTTCCTGTCACGACTTCAAGAATGTGTTGACAATGAGGGACACCATCTAAATAATGTAATCTTCAAAACGTGATTAATGTAACAAAAATGCTTTGAGATATATAGTGATTCTCTTATTAAATAATATATGCAACTCATCATTCGGTTTAGTTGTAATTTAAATTAGAAAACCGTCAAGTTTCTCTGCCGGAGCCTGTATATACCATATAAAATGAATAAATCGAAAAGTATATTAACACTGATAGCCCTATACTTCCGCTATTTAGTTACCCACCAATTAACTGCAATATACGCACTAAACAGTGCTCATTATATACATTACATACATATTTGTTACGCATATTCTACGTATATTATGTAAGCTTACACGTACTACGTAGATTCTAACGCACTTCTCAGTTTCGGTATACTTAAGCTTTAACACCTTTATATCACCAATAAAGAAGATATTTATACTACATGATGCAACAACCTACGATTATACTTACCCACGCTGCTTGGAAGCTTATTTAATAGGTGCAAGTTTTCAACAACAACCATTAAATTACGATAAGCATAAGGAAGTAATCCTAGTAAAGGATTACCGTGTGAATAGACATAATACAGTGAACGTAATTACGCAATTTAAGACAGACACTGTTGTCTTTATTACAAAAGTTTTATGAACGTAAACGTAAACTGATTCACACAAACTTTTCTCTGACTTGGCCTTGACAGAATTGAATATGTTTCGTATTGAATCTATATTTAATCTTACTGTGATGTGATAACAGTCTGAAGTTTTTCTATTTTAGAATACAATTACAATTAGCTGAATTTGAAACGTGAAATTCAAATTACAAAAATTTGAATAAAATTAAAATAAAATATTGTTCCAGTGAGACAATTATTTATCTTCAATCTCGTAGTTTGTATTTCATTCACAAGGAAATTTAAATGATACACTAACTTTACTATCAAATGTTAAAACGAAAGAACCTAGTCAGAAATGAAAATCGCGTATTGCTATCGTGAAAACGACTTCTTTCCCGATTGGTTGACGTCTTTTAGTACCGTGTGACTTGTAGATTACGAATAAAATACGCCATGATGTACTCGTCATTGTACGAAAAGCATTGCACTGTTGAGAATTTAAGTAGATACACTGCATGTATTGTTTTTATTTCAATTAAACTATGTTCAACAAACATAATTGCAGTAAGAATAATATTAAATATCTATAGATCATGTTTGGAATTGAGTAGTTTAACTTCTCCGCGACTTCATTATTCTTAAGCGACATTAGTATATATTGGAATAAAGAATGTAAGTATTTGTCTTTTTTAAATTAATGTTCTCCTACTTTTTCAGATGGCTTTTGTTACGGGGCACAATATCCCTTCCTATATAAAGCCATAGAGTCCCTCTTCTTCGTTAAGCGAGTACCACAAAAGTAAACTTTTATATCGTAATTAGTTTGTTCCACCTGCAAAATAAATGATACAGTATGCGTTGATGTTATACCGAATCAAATCATGATTGTACGTCATATTTTTCTATACCTATTCTATATATACCAAACGAACTGAATGCTTTCAGTCATTGCTGCAAGCAACGATTTATTGCCAAAGATTAGCTACAGAAACAGAATCAGACGACCCAATTGAAATCTTTAAAGCAAATTCATTCATTTAAAAAACGTCCGCTGTTAGCCCGCTTCTAAATATTAGGTATAGTTTTGGCAGCGAACTAAACTCGATCAATGCTTTTGGCATACAAAAGGGAAAGCATCTAATCATATTTTCTGTAAACGTGCCTATGCAATATAGTAGAGATTAAGGAAATCAACGAATCATTGAGTCAGTATATAGTCAAGAGTAGTGCTGGCCGTGCAAAGTTGTCGATGAAGAATGTGATGTCTAGTGGTGAGCGACGTACTGCAGAACTTTCATACAGCTGAAGCTGTTGTTGGCTATATTGATGAGTAGCTTAATAGCAAACAATAATGAAAACCGATAAGTTTTCGGGGTATCAAAAGAATGAAAGGTGCCACAACATTAACGAGAAATTATGTGAGGAGAAGGATTTACTCGAAGAAGAGTCCCACGCAGGATTGATGATTTATATCTATTTAACTACTATTAGTCTTCCACATCACATCAGATGTGAAGTATCTACTGTTTATGGATTAACTTGAGATATTATCAAACAGAAAATAATAATGTTAAAACAAAAACATTGTAACATTGGTATCACATAAATAAATAGAATAAGAAGGTTTTCTTGAGGGAGCCATCTAGCAACAAAACAAGGAATATACTTACCCTTAGTAGAAATATAATGAGGCAGTCGCCCACGATAACCCAATAATAATTTGGCATTACTAACCGAGGAAGTATTAGTGCAACGAAGGAATCAGATCTTATCTAGCATCTCTACGATAATCATCATATCCCATTTCTTTCTTAAAACGCACAGTAGTCTTGGGAACGAAATGCTTTCCATCTGAGGTAAGAAAAGTATTCATTAAAAAAACACTGGTATTCTCCTGTAGAACAAACTTCATTGGCAAATTTTACATAGATATCTAGAGTGATGCCGTCTTTAGAACCACCCCTTAGAATAATAAAAATAATTCCTTTTTGTGTAATAACTGCGACATCTCCATGACGATAAACTCATTCTAATGGGGTGTCGCCTCGATATATGATATTCATCAACACCGTTGCAAACTACTTCAATCTAAAAAACTAAACCCTTTATGCACTTAAACATTTTTAATGATCAGTCAGCTATCAACATCTCGTAGGTACGGTAGATCATCAGTTCATATGATGTCTTCCATGTGAAATCTGAAATGGTTCATAACCATTGTTTTAAAGAACTTCGAGAGCTTGTTTCACGGATTTTTATTGAGCGCGTAGAGCAAGACCAACAGTTCACAATATAACTAACACACTTTTCATACATATGGACAAACCACGCACCAAAAAAAAACGCTATAATTTATTGTAACGATGAATTATATCAAATGCAACGATGCACGATACTATATAAAATTTGTACACATACTTGAAACTTATTTGATATGTAGGTATATACCTAGGTACTAGTAAATAATCTGAAAACACTATTTCTTACCACAGTTACTATCGATTTATCTAATCCTTAAAAGCATTACAAAGCTCAGTGCGTTATTTTGCAAAGAAATCTTAACCTTGAATATATTTCTAATGGAAATGTATTATTTCCTTTACATATTTTTGAAGATTTTGATGATTCGTGGAGAGTTCCCACTTATTTTCCATTATTCAACTGAACATACATTCATACATATGACTCTATTTATGTAATATTAAACTAAATTGGTATTTATTCTTGCAAATTACAGCGGAGTTTGGAAACGAATATAGCACGATAAACTACCTGTATTAGGTATGAATATACAAATGTTTCTAGATAAAAATGAAAATTATTTGAATTTTAAATTTTCTACCAATCAAAGAAATTTAATAAATCTGTCTATTTAAAAATATCTAGAACTGACGTTGATATTTAATAAATTGCTTAATCCGCATTTAGTATTCGAGAGATACTTTTATCCGTCGCATATCGTATATGAACCATGAAAATGTAATTACGGTCCTGATAATCAACATTATCTGGAAGGCCTGCACGTAGTCGCTGCCGTATAGCGGAGGGATCGGCCAGTTCTACTTGGCGAACAGCAGATGTTCTGCATGATGTATTCTGATTGGTGGGACAACCATTTGTTCGACTGTCAATAGAACTGATGTGTTGTTGTCTTTGTCAACGAACAACGACTGTGATATGTTAATGTCATGAGTATTATTGCTTGCTTGACGGGTTATACGATCAATCGCATTGCTATATAATCAATGCACCTCGGTTCATGAGCTTTTATGAATTAATTAATATGTTTTGTTGCCATATCTTGATTGTACACACACAAGTGGAACGAGAATTATTACGAAAAATTATACGTACACGCTAACTTGATTTACTAACCTGTTAGAAAAAGGAAGACAAGCTCATACATACTGCTTATTAGAACTAATTTAGATCGCTGTTGTTTCTTAATTTATCATTATGTTAATTATTAAATTAGTTCATCAAATTAGTATATAACACTTTCAGTTCATTCAGCATTATTAATTCGGAATAATATTTAAATATGATACGTTTCTTGGCGTATTACATAAAGAAATTAAATATCAAATATCTAGTCATTGGTTTGATAAGTAATGTTGCAAATAAATGAGAACAAGAATGATTATCCTGATCCTATTACACTTTCTACGGCACACAATAAACATAAGGGTGTTTATTTGATAACTGAAATTTTATTTTATTTTAAATACCCTGGCATACAGATACAATACATTACTATGCAACATTGCCCGACTCTAACTTCCATTTAGAAATGTGTTTATTCTGGAAACACTAAAATGTTTGTTGTTCGATTAAACGAAATGGTAAATAAATTACATCCAAGAAATATACACTGTATATCTAGAATTATCATTATATATAAGCCTTAATTTAATTTTTTTTATTTTAATTTTTAAAAGAAAAGGGCAAAATTTGTGATTTCGTTTTATTCAAAAAAATTACATCTGAATAGTGTAACAGTTAACTCCCGAATGTCTGATATAATACAATAAATACTTCGTGTGAATGTCTGTACATATCTTCCTTCTGTACATATCTTCCTCGTGAGAACGCTCATAACGTAACTCTAGTATAAATAGAATATTATTTAGCACGTCAGTTGTTTGTCGCACACTTTACACCTTACTTTTGCATGACCAGACTTCAAATCTATAAATTTTCCGACAAAGAGATTTACGGTATCAACCAATTCATGTATATTTTATAGTTCGTAGAAATCTGTCTGCTTGTTGATCTATTAATTCCTGCAGTATTGCATCTTCTATCTTGAAATACAGCAATTGCTAGCAAGTCTTCTATAATAGTCAATCTAATTTCTAATTGAGACACCACAAATTAAATTAAGTACGGATTTGAGCTAATGTATCACAATGAAAAGAAGCTACTATTTAGATACAATCAATTTTACTAGACTGCTACTGCTAAAGGTCTAGTATGTTTGTTCTCGCTATTGGGTATACCGTATAAAGTCACGGCACTTTAACGCTTACCGTACCTTTTAACGTAATTTTGCTAAAACTCTCTAATATGAAATATCTCTCTTTAATAATTTATTTATAAAACTGGAAGCATGTAAGAATCCACGCATACAAACAATTATGTTGATTCGAAATTTGCAGTTGGTTTTGAATAAAATGAATAACTTTAGTATACCGAGTTTATTCTCTATTCGATTTAAACCTCGCCAAGATATCTGCATAGTCAGCATAATGGTATTTATGTACTACACGAGATAATACAATTGTTGCTTATAGACCGGGGTCTTATACTATTTTATATACCGATAGGGAAATTTCACATCGACTCATATTATGTTTCCATATAATCCTATATGAATGTATGAACAAAGTTGCCACATCGCTTCGTCGAGAATCGAGCGCTGTTGAGTCACTAGACCCGACTGTGCCTGACTTGCCGCGCCTCTCTTCCACGATACATACATTTTCTGTACTGGCAACTATGTTTGTTTCAATGCATGGTGTTTTCGGCCTATGAGTCCATCACGTATTTCCCTACCCGTATACATATAGTAAGGATGTTGAAAGTTTTTGTTATTGTATCCCGACATGTTATCACCAGCGACATCTATTGTCAAAATGTATTAATGTTTAGTATGTATCTGATGTATGTATTGTGACGTAATAAAAACTAGTCTTGTTCTGGACATAGATCAAACAAGAACTGTTGTTTCTACTTCATAATTCTAATAGGTTATGGGCCCAGAACAACGCCTTTCTTGTTAGTAGTGATCTTAGTGTTGTGTAATTTCGTTTAAGAGCATGGCTATGAACTACATTGCTAGTGTTCCAAAACTAAAAGGTAGAGAAAACTACGAAGAGTGGAAGTTCGCCGTAGAAAATCTTCTAGTTTTGGAGGGATTGTCACAATGCATCGAAAGTGTAGTGGATGCAGATGATGCCAAGGCTAAAGCGAAATTGGTCTTAACAATCGATGCGTCTTTATATGTGCATATTAAAGAGACAAAGACAACGGTCGATTTGTGGAAAAAATTAAAAACATTGTTTGATGATAGTGGCTTTGCACGGTAAATCACCCTGCTGCGTAATTTAATATCAATCAGACTCATCAATTGCAACTCGATGGCAAGCTATGTCAATCAGATAGTGGAAACAGGCCAAAAACTGGACAGAACGGGATTTAAGATAAGTGACGAATGGATCGGATCGTTATTGTTGGCGCGATTACCGGATAAATTCGCGCCAATGATAATGGCGATCGAACATTCCGGTATTAAAATAACTACAGATGCCATAAGAACCAAGTTACTTGACATGGAAGAGCAAACTGGTAACACTGGTAGTGCTTTTGTAAGTAAAGGTTGGCACTCTAAAAAACGAAATGTCAACAGCAATGTATCTGTCAAAAAGGAAATCAGATGTTACAAATGTAAAGAAATCGGTCATTTTAAAAACAAACGCCCTCAAAAGGATAGTAAATCTAATACAGCAGTTACAAATGCTTTTAGTGCAGTGTTTTTAAATGGAGTCTTCCACAAGTCAGAATGGTACATCGACTCAGGTGCTAGTGTGCATTTAACGCCCAATCAAGAATACTTTGTAGATAATGTTAAAGAGACAGCCATGAAGGAAATAATGGTAGCAAACAAAACCAAACTATCTGTTTTAGGTACAGGTACTATTAATTTAACAACAGTTGTGAACAGTCAGCGATTTGATATATCAGTAAAAGATGTTGTATGTGTTCCTGGATTGACAACAAACTTGCTATCTGTAAGTCAGTTAATTAAAAATGGAAATAGAGTGAAATTTGAGGTTAGTGGCTGTAAAATATTCAATAAAAACAATCAATTGATTGCAACAGCTGATTTAAAAGATGGTGTTTACAAGTTAAATATTGTTGTCGAAGACAATTGCTTATTAACAACATTAACAAGTGTAACGGGTAATACATGGCATCGCAGATTTGGACACACAAATTATGATTACTTGAATAAAACAAAGAAGATAGTAGACGGATTAGTATTAACGGATGAATTCAAAACAGATGGACCAAAGTGCGAAGTGTGTTGTGAGGCTAAGCAATCTAGATTATCATTCCCAAATAGAGGCAACAGAGCTAAGGACTTGCTACAAATAGTACATGCTGATGTATGTGGACCGATGGAGAATTTGTCAATTGGTGGTTCGAAATATTTTTTAATAGTTGAAGATGATTTCAGCCGTATGGTTTTTGTTTATTTTCTCAAAGCAAAGGATGAGGTCTTTGAATATTTTAAACAATTTAAAAGTTTAGTAGAAAACCAGGTGAATAAACAAATAAAAATTTTAAGAACAGACAATGGAGGTGAATTTTGCAATAAGGAATTTGAAAATTTTTTAAAGACAAATGGAATCCTTCACCAAAAAACAAATCCCCATACACCAGAGCAAAATGGAATGTGTGAACGAATGAACAGAACTGTCATTGAAAAAGCTAAATGCTTATTGTTCGATGCAAATCTTGATAAGAAGTTTTGGGCAGAAGCTGTAAATACAGCGGTTTATCTTCGCAATCGCTCAATTGCTTCAGGTCTAGAAAAGACACCATACGAACTATGGACAGGTGTTAGACCAGATGTCAGTAACCTCAGAATTTTTGGCAGTAAAGCTATGGTTCATGTACCAAAGCAGAATAGGCTAAAATGGGACAAAAAGGCAGTTAAACAAATATTTGTTGGCTATAGTGATAATGTGAAGGGTTACAGGATGTATAATCCCAGCAATAACACAGTTTCTACTAGCCGAGATGTCATCATAATTGAAGACACTGACAAGTATGTCAGTATTGTAACAGCCGAACAGGCAGATCCAGAAGTTTCCAGTGAAACTGATGAGTGTACAGATTTAGTGGGAGCTATGGAAGATAATGACAGTGATACAAGTCAGGACGAATCATTCACCAATGATGATGAAGATAGTAATTTTATACCAGATAGAGATGTTGATACGTCAATTGTAAGAAAATCTGACAGAACACCAAAACCGAAAGTATTCGAAGGATATGTTACTTACCTGTGTGTGTGCTAGCAGCTTGGACGATGACCCAGTAACACTTGAAGATGCTATGTCAAGACCAGATGCAAGTAGATGGAAGGAAGCGATGAAAGATGAACTGGATTCGTTTGAGGAAAATCAGGCATGGGAAGTGGTTGATGCTCCTAATAGTGGTACGGTTGTGCAGTGCAAATGGGTTTTTAAGCGAAAGTGCGATAGTGATGGTAATATAAAATATCGTTCAAGACTCGTGGCTAAAGGTTTTTCACAAAAGCCTGGTGTAGACTACGACGAAACTTTTTCACCAGTAGTGAGACACTCTACCTTAAGGCTTTTAATTGCGTTATCAGTTAAACTTAATCTAAGTATTTTTCATTTTGATGTTAAAACAGCTTTTTTAAATGGTATCTTAAAAGAAAAAGTTTTTATGATGATTCCCGAAGGGTTTGAACTATCAGATGATAAAAACAAGGTTCTGAGGTTAAAAAGAGCTGTTTATGGTTTAAAACAATCGTCAAGAGCTTGGTACGAAAGAATCAATGTTTTCTTATTACAATTAGGCTATAACGAAGTTCTTCACTGGATCTCTTGGTGCAGAAGTAGAACACTAAACACTTTAACCCACTGAACACCAAACAAGTTTTAACTAAAACACCGACGCGTTTCAACAGCAATGCTGTCATTATCAAGGCGATAATAAAACTAACTAGTTTTATTATCGCCAAGGCGATAATAAAACTAACTAGTTTTATTATCGCCTTGATAATGACAGCAATTAAAACTTGTTTGGTGTTCAGTGGGTTAAAGTGTTTAGTGTTCAATTAGGCTATAAGAAATCTGAGATTGAACCTTGTTTGTTTATTAAAAAGGAGAGGCACAATTTAACCATAATTGCCCTTTATGTAGATGACTTTTTTATTTTTAGTAATGATTGTAAAAATGTTGAACTTTTAGAAAAGCAATTAAATTCAGAATTTAAAGTAAAGAACTTGGGCGAAGCCAAACAAATTCTAGGGGTTCGAATAAATATAGATAAAACAAATAATTGTATTAGTTTAGATCAAGAAGGTTATATAGATAACTTGTTAAAGAAATTTAATATGGTGGACTGCAAAAGTGTTAATACTCCCATGAATTTTGTTAATGATGTTAATAGTGACGCTAAAGTTTGTAGCAAAGAAATTCCTTATCAAAAACTGATAGGAAGCTTAATGTATTTAGCTGTGTTAACGCGTCCAGACATTGCTTACACAGTCAGCTATCTGAGTCAGTTTAACAATAGTTGTACAGAGCATCATTGGAAATGCGCGAAGCGGGTGCTAAGGTATTTAAAAAGAACAAAAGATTATTGTTTAAAATTTACACACGATAATGGTAAATTACTTGGATTTGCTGATGCGGACTGGGCAAGCAATGCGCTTGACAGAAAATCATACACAGGTCTTGTATTCAAACTCTCGGGTGCTGCGATCTCATGGGAAAGCCGGAAACAGAGAACCGTAGCATTATCCAGCACGGAGGCTGAATACATGGCTTTGGCTGAAGCTTCAAAAGAAGCTATACATTTAAAGAATTTAATGCTTGAATTAACTGAGTTTGATTACCCCATTACAGTATTTAATGACAATCAAGGTGCACAGAAATTATCTGTAAACCCAATGTTCCATAAACGAACCAAGCATATAGATGTAAGACACCACTTTGTTAGAGAAGCTATCTCTAATAATTTGATCAAAGTTGAATACCTCCCTACAAATAATATGGTAGCTGATATCTTAACAAAAAATTTGTCTACTGAGAAACATGTTAAATTTGTCGAAGAACTAGGTTTACGTGAATGACATGACGTGATAGTGGGAGTGTTGAAAGTTTTTGTTATTGTATCCCGACATGTTATCACCAGCGACATCTATTGTCAAAATGTATTAATGTTTAGTATGTATCTGATGTATGTATTGTGACGTAATAAAAACTAGTCTTGTTCTGGACATAGATCAAACAAGAACTGTTGTTTCTACTTCATAATTCTAATAAAGGATTGCTTCTTATGGACTTAGACATGCTTAGTTCGTAAAAACAAATATAAAGTACTATTTCCTATTATTTACTTTGTAATATTAGTTAAATTTGGGTAATAATTCAAATGTCGAAAAAACCCGCTACTTTACTGGTACTGCGGGGCATGTATTTGAGAAAATTTTTACGTGATTTACGGCAAATATATAATAAACAAATAATATATAACAAAAAAATAATATATCCTGTATATATTATAGCACATTCGTCGCATTGTACGGCGTTTCAGACAGACAGGTAGGTAGTGTTTGTAAAGGAATATTGTTTGGCAGAAATACAGTTCTGAATAATGAAACTGTGGAAGACATTCAAGTCAGAATGCTCAGAAGTCCGAAGAAACCTGTACGACAGCTATCACAGCAAGCAGGTATTTCATATTAATCAGTATTTAGCACATGTAACTAAGTATGTTTTGGTTTAGGGGTATCATATGGTTCCTGCCGGAAGGCACTAAAAAAAGTCCTGCATATGCGTCCATATAAAGTTTCAGTTGTGCAAAAGTTGTTATTAGTTCATTATGAAAGACGTGTATATTGCCACTGGTTCAACCGCCATTTAAATAAGAATGAGATGCTGGACATCACGTTTTTCAGTGATGAAGCACGGTTCCACCTTAGCGGTTTTGTTAATTCATAGAATTATCGCATATGGTCCACTGAAAATCCCCATGAATTCAGAGAAACTTAACTGCATCCGTTAATATTGGAATTTGGGTTGCCATGTCACGTAGAAAAATAATTATTGGTCCAATAGTCTTCAACGACAATATAAATGCACACAATTATCGATAACAGATCTTAGAACCATTTTCAAAACAATTGCATCTCGACGAACTACATAATGGATACTTCCAACCGGATGGTCCCACAACTACAGTAAATGAAACAATAAGGTTCCTCGAAGAATTTTATGATAACGGATTAGAGTAAGCAGGAATCTGTGCCCCCCTCGGTCAGCTGATCTTACACCTTTGGATTTCTTTTTGTTCGGATATTTAAAAATTATCATATACAGAAATCCTCTACATACTATTGAAGCACTGTAGCAAGCCATTATTGATGCAATTCGACCAATCTCTCCAGAAGTATTAATTAAAGTCTCCGACAATATGAAAAAAGTTTTTATTGACAATGAGAGGTTATGTTGTATATTCCTACGTCTATGTATAGTTCGTTTCACCATATTCAGTATCCTTGGCAGGCTTCAAACTTTGTTGCTCGCACAGTATAAACATAATGTAGTAAAACCTGGCGGATTTACCTAAAAATATAACTTACTCATTTTTGAAATTGCAATCAAAACAGCAGAAGATTCTAGAATTATTATACATAAAATACAGTTACACAAACGAATATCCCTTATTAATGCTTTATCGTTTTGTCTCAAATAATCGACAAGTACATATAAGTGCACGAGAAAATACTCAGAGAATACATACCTACTATTGGACTACGAAAATACCATTTTGTATTAAACTTGCTACGGACAATTATCTCTGGTATGCACCGTTGTGTGTTGATACTTAATCTAATATATAACACACAACTTCCACAAATTATAGCTTTTGGTGTGTTATACTGTATAGGTGTATGTACATTAACGAATGATTAATTACAGCTATAAATTATTAGCCGGTATTGAAACAATAAATTCAATGTAATTTAATCGTATAATTACTAGATTTTCTTGCCTTCTATTTTAAATTATTACTTTAGGATAGATAGATCTACTGTCGTTAAAGTCTTACACCTTACGTTAGAAAGACTTATACCTAACTCGCTAAATAAATACTATACAAGGATATCTGAAATGTTACCAATCTTAGACAGAAAATGGCAATTGATGTTTTTAAAAATTTTTGATTCTTCAACATAATCTCCTTTAATACGAATGCAGTTCATCAGGCAATGTTCCGGTGCCATTATCCCGTTTCTCTAGTATAGTGTACGAATTTCAGTTTGGAGATTAATGTCGGAGCGAACTAAATGCGGTGAAGAGTAGTTCAACTAGAAACAGTAAAAAATCCCTGAAAGCATACCAGGCAGAGATAAAACTATACATCTATAATCGTGCAAAAGCTTCAATAATTATTGTATTACATAAACAAGTAAAAAATTTATAACAAATAGCTGCAGTTGTAAAAAGCATCATTAAAACAATAACTATAATCCAACAATACAAACAAAATAATCGTGTCGATAATAAAGCTTGTAGTGGTTTTTAGATCGGATAGATGATTGGTTTATGGTTTAGCGCAAACCGAGTACAGAACTACACAAACAAAATTTAAAATCCACTGTGAAGCCTACAGATTGTCGGGTTATACTTTGGGGCAGTACATATGTCACACAACGATATCGAACTCACAAATGTCGGCGACTAGGTAGTTAAAATCGAAAAATCATGGTGTAAAATACATACATGGTGATAGTCGAAACTAGATACAATGGAGAAAGCACTATTAGAAGATTTATCAAAAATTTTACAAATAATGCAGCAAACACAACTGGAAAATGTAAAAACATCACAAAAGAGTCAGCACGGTAGCAATCATAATTCGCTGAATTTACGCGGGGTACATTTACGACCATACGATGAAGCAAATGTATCATTAAATACAGATATTGAACTGATACTGACAATAAAAGAGTACAAATTGTTAAACGATTCAAATCAAACGTCGAGAGCCACAGAAATGTCATTAAAACAAATTGTCCTGATAGCATATTGTTCTCATAAGTAGGTCGATAATATAGAAAATTCCCCTTGTATGTACATAAATGAAACTGAAAACCTATACAAGCGAAATTATGGAACCAGTAAGGGTGGCTGAATTTCAAATTTAATGCAGAAATTAAGCATTACAAGCAGATATTGTATATCATAAATGGGAAAGTTGATGCTATTTTTGGAAGGAGCTGGTTAAATAAAAATGCTCAATTATGAAGGTACTATTAAATTACAATATGACAATATTATTGTGTTGAATATTGAATTACTGTAATCGAATATTAATAAAAGATGTAGCTATTTGTAGATAGTATTCCAAAAACATAAAAACACCTTATTTAAGTTCTAGTTGCTTACGTACGTCAAAAGCCAACACATAATTAACCTATGAGAAGAAAACAATTATGGAGTTACTGATGTTTGCCTCAAATCTGTCTTGACTGCAGGTGATGTATGATTAAAAACTATTAATTTTTCGAAGAATAATATTGGCGAATCACATTAAACTGCGCTCATGAAAGATAGCAAAAATCGGAATTCCTTTTACAAAATGTTGTACTCCTGAAAATTTACGAATGTTAAATGCAAATGCTGAGAAAAGTATGGTGGAAATTTTTAAACAATCTCTTTAATTTTTGTTGGTTTTCTATTAAGTTTATTATAATTATCTGAATCGCTTAAAAAATATTCGCGTTCAATACGATTTCACAATAAGTCACAATACAAAAATTTACTAGAAAACAGTTAGCCAAATATCTCAAACACCGTTAGTTCTTTCATATGAATACCATACATAAAGTGCCTCTTATTTTTCATATAGATTCAAAATAAATGATATAGGATCTCAATAAGAAAAACAAAGTTGCCTTCCATCTGGAGGAAATGGAACACCTGTAGAATCAACATTATCTTAGGTTTGTAGATTTTGAGAAAACAAGACACATGAAATAAAAAAAAATCAATTATCTCTCTTATCAACCAAGATATTAGACTTCCGCGTACTAGATGGGCATCCTGTATATTACTACAAACATTTTGTTATATCTACTATAATGCTACCGTTGATTATGCAATATCTTGTGTTGTATACTTCCACAATATTGTAACTACAACCATCTACCTAAAACTAAATAAAACAACAAAAACAAAAATAATACAACTACAAAAACTTGATTCATGTTACTTTCATTCTAGTAAGATTTATGATCGAACTTATTACATAACCAACAACTGTGGTGAGTATTACGACAACCTATTTACTACAAATTTATTCTGTCCTTTACCACTGCGTTTTTCTCTGTGTGATTTTATCGATCCTTTGTTTTGTTATTAGAAATACGTATTTTTAAGAAAATGAGGCTCCTTATTGTCACTGCATCGCAGAATCATTGGATACTGAAATTTTTTGCTTGCACGTTCATCGATTGAACACCCTGCAATTTGTTGATACGCAACAGGTAATCGAATAGAAATGCATGGAAATTAACAATAGTCAAGTAATGTTGAGCGAAGAGTTAGTTTTGAAATAGATTGATGAATTGATGATGGAACGTTTCTTATAATTTTCCATAAATACCTATTACTTATTATTTACTGATATGTATGAAACTGTTATAACATGTATTGAATACATAAATTTGGGCCTGTAATTATTCATAGAATTAATTAAAAATAAATTAAAAGAATTTAATGTTGCTTCAACAAATGTTGCCGGCATAACATTGAATAGAGCTTCTGTAGATAATAAAGGACACGATAAAATGAATAAATAAAAATTGTTAGCAAACAGTACCATATCATCATATTAGAAACATGATTAAGTTTAGAATATTACGGAATGTATTTTATAATAGTTACAAAATATTTTGTCACGGTTTTTAATAGTACCTAATTGTTATATATAATTATTGTTTCAATTACAATATGTTTCTTAAGTGTAAATACCTACTTAGAAAAAATAACAGTAATTGTTTATAACTTTACTACAGTTATATCTTTATTATTATTGCTAATACTACTTTCAATATTCTTTTTACAAAACACAAAGTAATAATTTAACTCTTACTTAAACATATTATATGTTATTATTGCTCATATCCAAAAAAGTATCTTACGGCCAGTCAAAAACAAATTATCATTTAATTTTATAATGGCATAATTGGTACGTTATCTATATATCATTACCAATAATCACGCTAGTTATTACCTACTATCTGCAGCACATCAGTTTGTAATAGTACTTGTACAATGTTCGTGCTCCCATAAGTGTTA
>CM043016.1:131854297-131908849 GCA_023690525.1 Holotrichia oblita | reverse complement strand
TACGTATGTCAACTTTAATCGACTACTGTTCAAATCTGAATACTCAGAATAACAAATAAAATTTTATTCGAAGAATGTATGTTAATCAAAATCACGAATAACGATTAATGAGATTAGTCTCAACTAATATTTGTTCAACACCGGCTACTACACTATAAAAATTATACCATATTTATTATTGCAGTATATAAGTACATATTCACTACGCCGAAAACTACAAAGAATGTATCATCGTAGAACCAAGAGTATTGTTTGCTTATGTGCGTTTTTTTGCGGAAAATAAATAAACAAACCAGTTTACACGATTGCAATAAAATATTTTGATCAGAAATGATGGCTTCTTAGACGAAAGGTCACTAGGAAACTCAGTATTTTCATCTACCTAGCTATCAAGCTACGATATTTCGGCGCATGTTAAACTATGAAGTATTGAACTATTGCGTATCCTAGTTTACACAAATTTTTCATTAAAGTTATTACCTTATAACTCACATGTATGTATTCATTTTCTTTGCAAATAATATCGAAATAGCTTTCTTTTAATATTAATCAAAAAATGTGTTTGAAGCCAACTAGGTGTCCGTGTCTTCAACAAAAGGAAGATGCATGTTTGTTACCTCCATTAGGCTCACGGTCTCGTTCATGTATAAGCACCTCGCCTCCTATTCACTCTTCTTTTCCTTTCTCATTCTTCGTGATGACGGTTATACTGGGAGAAAATCACATCTCGTGCTAGCCTGTACAGGATCGGATCCTCTTTTCGAAAATAACGTTCATAAATCAGGCCCGTTTTGTACATTAGGTATTTATGACTCGTTTACGTGCCCATAAATCCCTATCGTAATTAAAATTTTCGATGAAGTCATGAAATATTTTACGCGTACTATTATTAAGCCAATTTACATGAAAGTGAGTTATTTCATTGGTTGCCATTCTTTGCTCCATTTTTGTTCTTTATTTATTAGATATAATTCTAAGTAATGCTGCCATGTATTTGGAGATTTTTAAGTTGATATTCACACGTAAACTGTGAGTCACGAAATAGTAGATTTATTTATTAGCTCAATGGTTTAACAAATTATTTCCATCGGTTTCGCATTTCGACCACATGTTTTTAGGCTCGCTTTGATCCCCAAATGTAAAACTGTTATAAAATTGCAGATAGAATGTATAAATCCACAAAAGTCTTGAAAACGCGGACCCACGACAAAACTAATCGCATTACATTTAAACTTGCTTGATTGTAGAAGCATCTTAGGTTAAATATTCAAATAATGTATTTATGCCAATATTTATGTTTTGAAAATATTTCAAGCAAGACTTGCAATTTGCATAATTTCAACCATGGTTTCACCAATAGGTACAATTAGCTGTCGAATGAATATAAAGTGTATATGCCCATAAAGAAAATATAACTTTGTCGACGCCTCATGGTATGAACGATTTACGGCGGCTTCTAATAATTGTAGATAACGTTCTTTATTGAATGTGTCGAATTTTCGTTGGGTATGCGAACTTCTTCAGGACAGTACAAGGGAACTTTTCCATTAAATAATTAAAAATATTAGAGGTTGTAATCTGACACATAACATACATAATTAAATGCTAAAACACTTTTCTGTAAAATTTTAAAACAAATATAAATGCAGTTCAAAGACGTTGTAGATAACTGTAGCTAGAAAACTAATAGAACAGCACGGCCAACAACTAAAAGTAAATAAACCCGTAAATGATTCTATCAGATTATCTTGCAACAGATATTTGACAACTCGTGTAGGTACTTATTTTACGACTTTGCCGGGGAAGAGAAATCTGGTATCCGTTGCAATAGGAAATAATTTTTCCTGTTCTTCATATGCAATGTATGTATATTATTTATGTAACGTGATATTATTACGATGCTGATGGTCTGGTATCGCACCAAGTTTGGCAACTTGACCAAGAATTTATAACATTAACGGTACAGTACTACTGTCGCGAGCAAAAAAATCGGGACAGTGTCGAAATCGTTATGTCAATTTCCTTTATTTTTAGCATTGTAATTTTGGAAATTTTGACTCATTTCAAAGTGTACGTCAAATTATCTATCATAGTTGCTAATTAAAAATGCTGAATTTTTCGAAAACTGTTGTAGCCATTTAACTTAATATTGGTAAAAGTTCAGTTGCAAGAATGTACAAAATATGGGGAGAAAGGTTAATTTAAATGAGAGAATAGGTTCTGTACGTAAAACACATTAAATGAAGTAACGCAATTTCGTGGTAGTTTCTGGACTGAACAGAAAAGATTGAGAGAAACGGCATGTATTCATATACAGCAACCAATAGAAGAATTTTGGGAGATTGTTTAAAATGCTTGGTATAGAACTCCTATAAATGTTGCATAAAATATTATCGCTTCAATGAAACGCATTTTTAACCTTTCCTGATTTACTATTATGAATAAAGATTACTCACTTAACTAATTACAATTAAACCTATGCAGAAACAGTGTCCCGTTTTTTTTTTCACGAGAGTAGTTTTAAAAATAAACCATGTCGTAAAATTAACACCTGTTTTTAAAATTAATTCAAATAATTCTAAATTATAAAAATATTCGAAATTTTAATCAATTCAAGAAAATCTGAAACCAGTTATCACTTACATTATCTGCATATTTATTGCGCATTCGTTTTCTAAGATACAAAACAGAATCAGGAGGAAGCAGACCGCCAAGTAATTACAATAGAAATAAAGAAATACTAAATAGGAATGGGTGGAAAATTTAACAATAGTAACAATTCCCAACAATGTCAATTAATTCCAAGCTTGGAGCCCAGGTTTCATATGTATAATTATAAAAAAAATCTTGTTACTGCCATCAATGCTACTATCGAATCAAATTTAGAACTTAAAAACACTGGTAAGTCGAAAATAAAAGAAACATACATAATATTATTACAAAATTTAGAAGAATAAAATAACACAACATAAGAAGCATCTTTAGAAAAATCCTAATTCCTAAAATTCCTAAATCAGACAAATCGAACAAAACCGTTATTATGTTTAAAATAGAATATATTGTCAAAAGAAATATCAATTAGATAATTGTAATTTTAAAAAAGGACGACCTAACACAAAAAATACAAAATCAGATTTACAAATTAATAGAACGTGTACATATATTAAAATGAAAAATAATAAAATGCATATGCACCGAAAATATACGAGTTATCCAAGTTGCACAAACAAAACATAAAGTCTCGATGTTGTGTCATGATGTATGTATAAGGTGTCTCTATGTCTCAGAATGAAATTCGATTTTAGAAATAAAATAGCTCATTGATTTGTGAACGATTTAATAAATTGAACTTACAACTATAATTGCTAACATTTGGAAATTTAGCCTTAAAAATAATGGCATTTAAATGTTGCCCTTAATATCTTATGCACTAATCTAAACGCTGTCGTGCATTTAGAATAACCCGTTGGTGCAGTACTCCAGGGATGGCGATAATTTCTTCCCGTATTCGGTCTTTAAATTCATACGTTATTACGTCAATTTACATTCGCCGGAGGATTTACATACACCTTACTTTTAAGGTAGCCCCACAAAAAGAAATCTAGTGGTGTAAAATCACAGTTTCTTGCAGGCCGGTCAATATCACCTTTATGCGAAATTAATTTAGGGAAAGACATTCTTGCTGTCTCTAAAGCTTCATTCACAGTATGACTTGTAGCGCCGTCGTAGTGGAGTGCCATTATCAAACTCTTCAAATGCTTGTAATGCTGGTCCTAAATAATTGCGAATCATCGAAGAATATCGTTGTGCATTTACTGTGATTGATTGTCCTTGATTATTCTCTAAAAAATACGGACCAATAATGCCTCTGAAAGATATTGCTGTCCATACAGTTACTTTTGGAGTGTGCAAAGCGACTGGATGTTTTTCTCTTGGGTTTTCCTAAGACCAGTACCGACAATTCTGTTTGTTCACGTACCTGTCTAAATGAAAATGTACTTCGTCACTATAAAGAATATTATCCAAATCATCGAAATCTTGCATCAGAGTAGCAAAATTAAGACGGCTACGATGATCATCATTCTTCAAAGCTTGAACCAACTGGATCTTATAATGCAAAGCCGATGGATCTTGATCAGTATACCGCAAATTGTAGTGATTTCGAAGCGCTCTCTGGACTTGCACATATGAACCACTAAAGTGTTCCATTGGCAAACGAAAGTCCAGACACTGACAGTTTGCTCAAGATACATACCTATGTACCGAACATTTAGAGCGACTAAGCCCAGCTAGAAAAGAGAAAGATCAAGAGTGGGGCGATTGCAAAAAATATACGGAATAGCACGCTTGCCAATGCGTTAATTCCGTATATGTTTTAGAACCGCCCCACTCTAGATCTATTTCTTTTCTAGCTGGCCTCAGTCGCTCTAAATGTTCTGTATAATGATACAACAGTAGGTCTGTTAGTATTAACATACCTACAATTAACCCTATGAGAAACTGAGAAGAAACGTGAGAGATATCTGAATTCATAAAGCAGAATATCTTGAAGCTACAAAATTATACAGATTAGCCGGGCAGTTATCTAGGAATAGGTAGCGATCCAACGAGTACGAGTGAATAGAGCGTACATACCGGTTGATTTCAGAGATAGGATAAATAACGGCGTGAAGGGGCAAGAGGTACGAAAATTCGCTAAGAAGTGGAGATGCGTGTGAAGTCTCTTTATCACAGTCTCTTTGCCCCTTCACGCCGTTATTTATCCTATCCCTAAAATCAACCGGTATGTGTTAATATTAAACAGACGAGTGCGGCGATCCCTTGAGCGCGTGACTAGCAACAAAGCAAGTGATCGTTCTATCGCCGCACTCGTCTGTTTAATATCCACACATATGTACGCTCTATTCACTCGTACTCATTGGATCGTTTCCTATTCCTAGATAATTGCCCGGCCAATCTGTATATTCAATCCACATACTTCGCTTTGTATAATAGCTACTATCAACAAATATATCCCGTCGACATGGATCTACTCTTGTAATGACAATGCTAGAACAAAACAATCCTAAATAACATGAATTTATATATTACTTTTTACAAATGGTACATTGACGATTGTTTTTCCTTATACCAAACGGAAAACAAAACAAAATACTAAACCACTTCAAACTCTATGAATATCTAGAATACAATTACAATGAAAGAGAAAAAAGATAATAGTATATTAACTTTTTGGCATCCCCGTTACACATAATCAAGGGAAAAATTAACGTATTGGTACACAAAACCAACTAAAAGCGACAGATATTTAAACTATTTTTCGGAGATTTCAAAACCATATAAACGAAATACTATTGATAACATAGCTGATAGAACCACTTTACTGATATATGAGAAAGCATAGAGAAAACAATTGAGGTAAAATTTAAAAAATGAATACAATTACAACATTAAAAAATACATTCCAACGACACGAAAAGCATTCAGAAAGAGAAGCAACGAAGTCAACTGTTTTCATACCATTACATATGTATATCACTCCTTCCAGAAACCATTAACCTTATACGACCAAACAGAAACAATAAAAAAACTCTGTTAACTTTAAAAACACCCAAACGAAATTAATATTTATCAAGTAAACGTCAACATGCAAACAACACAATAATGAAGTTGTAAATTATTCTGCATTTTATTATACTACTGCCAGCTCTCTTTAAAATAGTTCATGCTCTTTGCAAACTAACTTAAACGCATTTTAATTGAAATTAATGTGTACATAACGCATTAATTATACAAATAGCAGTGTGAGTAATTAGCCAGATCTTTTGGTTTCACTACAACTAATGCATATTCATTTCATTTACTGTAGGTCATTTAAATAAAAATACACAAGGTAGATAATAAGCCTTATCTTTAAAGCTATCAACTTAACATCTTCAATTGTACCTACACGAAAGTCGGTATGACAACATTAATTTTTATATTATTAATACAAGAAATCTGCTTAAAATATAGCTAGTTTATGTAGTTTTAAAATATAAATCTCTATCGTGTCTCACGAAATATAAAAGCTCCTTCTATCTTTCTAATTTATTGAATAACCATCTGTGAATTACATCGTGCGAATACATTTGCAAATGTCGCCGTTTGCCAAAATGACTTGCCAATGGTAATCCATTTCTGTATACCAAAAGCATAGGTAGCATCCTATATTTATGTATGGGACATTGTGTTCATCTTTCACACAATAAGCGCATTAGCCGCTTCCATTAGACCTTATTCAGGGCCACTTTCAGAGTTTGAATAAGCAGACTGACATTCACCAGGTTGTAGTAACACGTTCAGAATTATTACTTTTTGCGCTCGATAAAATCCAATGTATCTGAGTTATCTTTCCGGCGTCATCGTTTAAACCAACAAAGGAATCGTTAGTACTATATATAATACCTGTACATATGTACATATGTAAGCTACCCATGGTAGACCGCTCCTCCTAAAATTGTTAACTTATAAAAGAGAAATCAACTTTCGCGTTAGTTTTGTATTAATATTAAAACAAATGATAAAATTATCCGTTATTATATAATACCTTCTCATTATTTCATTAAGGATTGATATGAAAATACTTATATGAGATTAATCTTCTTACAATTGATAAGAATAGCTTTTTTCATAATCATCTACTTGTCTTAGGTATTTACCTTAAAACATAAGTACTTACAGATCATAATGTATACATACTGTCTTACTTATAGAACAAGAACAGTATTTATGGGCACATAATAATAGTGTAAGGAAGGAATTTTGTGTGTTGTAGGAAAATGCATATATTTAAAAAGATGTTACGTTCATCAAACCTTGTTTGAAAAGAGAAACAATTTTACCTAATCATTTAGAGAAGGCTTTGGCTAAATATTGTTTGATAACGAAGAGAAGATATTCAGTCGAAGTCTGTATCAATAGTACGCGATTTAACAGCTCTGTTAAACCTTTCGGTACATGTAATATTATATCTATGTATATGTATATACAGCTTAACAGAGCTGTTAAGAGCGTACTGTGGATACAGACTTCAACTGATTGTTTCATCTCACTAGAATAAAATTGCGAAAGATGGCCATTAGAAAAGAACACAATATTAAACTAATTTCATTTAGGAAACCGAGAGGAACTTCAAAAGCACAAGCGAAAGACTTCATCAGTAAGAAACAATATGGAAAGTTTAGTTCATAAATGCCCAGCAGAAATAATATTTAACGTAGATGGAACAGAGTTAGCTATTATGGGGAAACATATATTCCTTCCTTAGTTATAGTTACCAAAAACTTTAGTACTGTATTGTACTGTACTGTACTAAACGAGCTCCTTCCCACACAATCTTTGCTAGCTATATTATGGATCAAACATTTTTTTGAAAAAGTAAAACCTTCAGAAGAAAATCCAACTTTATTACTTTTGTATGGACAACATACTTACACGAAAAATATACAAGCACTTGACTTAGCACTCGGCGCACAATATCTAGCCACTGAATATGACATTAATATGGTCATTAAATTATAGATACATTGAAGAAACCTGGCTTAAAATTTAAAACAAACATGAGAGCTTTAACGCACATTGACCTTTGCAAAGTGTTTAGTAAGGCTTATCTAAAAGTTCAAACGGATGCCAAAGCTTTAGACACCAGAAATATTTTTCAATTAATATTTATGAGTTTACAGTAGAAACCAATGACGAGGGAGAGAAAGTGAGAGAAAGCACTCTATTGTACATACTATATTGTAGATGAAGCAGTCTTCTCAACGTGTAATGAGCCGCTACTGAAGGAACAACCAATCAGCAAATATATGTGTGGTGGGTGCTTAGTTGCAGTGACTGCGTAAATTGTATTACTTGTCTGGCTATCACTGCACTATCTCGCTGTGTAATTTTGTGTGTGTAAATTGTGTTCAAATGATAAGATAAGATAAGATAAGATCTTTATTGTGTGTGACAGCTTTCGACCGTGTACACTCGTCATTCGTACAAAGAAAAGTAAATTACAAAATAGATATACAGGTAAAAACGTAATACATAATATCACAGCACAACATATTATATGGTATTCATTACAACTCAAACTGAGCAGTCAACAAACTCTTGGATGTCATAAAATACCCTCCCCTTCAAAAATTTCTTTACCGTACGTTCAAAATCCCCGTGTGCTAATGTTTTCCACTCATTTGGTATTTTATTGTAAAATTTAATGGAATTAAATCTGAAGGACCTCAGATTCTTGGTCAAACGAAAAAATGGTGCGGGCACCGGTCTCCAGCGGGTGTCATACCTGCTCTGTACACTGAGCTCTTGTCTATTCGAGTAAGCATACATAATGCACTCATAAATGTATTGACTCACGCACGTCAATATGCACGTATCCTTAAAAGTGGTCTACACGTCTCTCGAGAGGAAACATTATTCAAAATCCTAACTGCGCGCTTTTGCAGAATTAAGACCCTATTCATATGCGCAGATCCTCCCCCTCCCCCCCATAATAAAATACCGTAACACATGACACTATGGAAAAGACCATAATATGCTAATAACAAAACTTCTTTCGTGACTGTCTCCGCTAAATGTTTTAGTAAATATATACAACTGGAGAGTCTCTTTGTTAGGTTACTAATATGGGCCTCCCATGTTAATCTACCATCCAACATTATACCTAAATATTTGATTGGCATGTTTAAGCTAAGGTCTATGTTGGGATTTAAAGTAAAGAGTAGAGATTTTGTTTTTTCTGAATTTAAAGTGAGCTTTGTACTTGAAAAATAGGCCTCAGCCTCCGATAGTGCCACCCGTGACAGCTCTTTCAAAACGTCCGAACATTTGTCAGATGATAAAATACATGTGTCGTCCGCATAAGTTATGTGTTTAGAAAACACACAATCGCCCAAGTCGTTAATGTATAAAGTGAATAGTATTGGCCCCACAATGGAACCCTGAGGTACTCCATAGTCAACAGGTCGCATAGACGATCTTTCATCCCCACAGTCAACCATCTGTGATCTTCCCGATATATAGCTTTTCACAAAAGAAAAGCTCTCCCCCGAATACCAATTTTCTCAAGCTTAATGGCTTTGTGACAGCATCTTTTCGCCTTTTATAATGCCGCGCTGTTAATCACTTTGCTCCCAACAGCGAATGGTAAGTCGATTCGGATTTCAACCCCTGAAAAAATGTCACCGTCCGTCTAGAAAATCGAAACACGGCTCCTATCGTCCTGCCACAACGCCATTCAATTTAAATAATTTTTTTCGATTTTATTTAAGTATAATCGATTTGAAAGACAAAAAATAAGGAAAATAAAGATTATTAATATATAAATTAAAAGAAATTGCTGCTGTGATAGTGAAGACCGATCTAATCAATCCAAAACAATAAAAAAATAAATCACATTAAAATTAAATTAAATTCACTTTAAATTATTCACGTTGAAGTTTATTATTGCAATACAATATGCATAAAAATGTAATTATACCTTAGAATTCAATTTTCTCTTCTCTATTTTGCGTCACAAATCAAGCGACGTAGTTCCTTAAAGGTATACGATATCTCGGCATTCTAAAAACACTCAATTTATAGCTACTTTATAGGTTCCTTTCGCTGATGAGGACGAGCGATATATAGAAAACGATGTTCCGAGAAAGCTGCCACTTTTTCTAAAAAATGGCGGTACTTCTATGGAATGCCTGTAAGACATTGGTTAACCTTGGACTTACCTATTGTTGAATTTTGTGGCTATTTTTTCGTGACAGGCACCTAAGAAATATCTTTTCTTTAATTTAGTGCGGTAATAAGCCGAAACAAAGGCCTGCGATTCTTCTTTAAGACAACCGAAATATATCACTCAATATCCTAAATTAATAGAGTAGGCAAGCCGTATTGTTTAGGTAGATTATAGAAAACAAATTAGTACCTACATAATTAATACATCAAATCATATGCAAAAAAATAAGAAATTCACCAAATTGATTTACAAACATTTGTATTAACAACAATTCCGTTCAATTACATAGTGTTGTTACTTACAACAAGGAAAATTCTAAAATCAGAGGATTCTAAGAATACAGGTATAAAAGCATAGTTCGATAGTACATATTTAAAACCGGAAAGATATAAACATTGAAATTATTGTGATGTTGCATGTAAATTAACCCACAGAATTAAATAGAATAAATGAATATTTAAAATTGAGTATTGTAATTGTGTATACTTGCTGTTTCATTTGACCTGAAAGTGGAAATAATTCTGGCATTCAAAGAAAATTGTGTATGAAGTTGTCAGATTATATTCTAATGAAAAAACGATTTTTTATGACTGTAAGATTTATATTATAGATAATATGAACTATAATACAAATCAATAACATACCTATATTAATCATAAGAAAATTCTTAGTTATAAGGCCTAGGTAATTTAGATATTTTTGCAAAATAAAATTGAAATAAAAAGTCATATGCTTCATAGACACATGAAATTACTATTAGACTGATTAACTGGATATGGAATATGGAAATTGTTGGTGCTTTCAAAGTTAAAAAAAACATGAAGAAATCGTGGGCAATACTTGTAACAGAAGTAGTCTTTAATATAAATTAGCCTGCGCACTGCAAAAATAGGTGGAGGGTAAAAAAATTACAAAAAAGAGTAAAATATTTTTTTACGTAAAATAACTGCGCAGTGTCTTTTATTTTATTTCAATAAGATCCACCAACCGTTCCAATAGTTTATAAATCGTAAACCTGCAAAAACAACATTTAGTTGGCGTTTGGTAATATTTCTCTATCCAAACAAACATCACCAGGAGCAAAACGATTAACACTTGATACTACTTGATATGGTTAACTAATAATAGGACTTTTGTTTGGCATAAAAAGTGTTGCATTGTCTGGTATTGAACTATACTATACACCAGACTTCATTCCTTCGCAATCAACACTTCGCATGGTGTAAAATGCACTAGTGTTGCATCGTGTTATTTACCTAGACCAAGCAGGTGTGAATTACACACTTTTAAATGTCAACATGTCAAAGTGCATGCAATTTTATTAATTAATGTACTTTCATTGATTACATTTACTATATATCAGTAATTTGAGTAATGATTATAGACAAAAGAACGTTAAATACTATCGATTTGACGTTTGATGGATCAAATGAAATTTTCTTTTAGAGACGTTTGATGATGGGATCAGTAATAACGATAACAAGTAAACCAACTATTTATAGATAAGCAAATAAATAATCAATTAAAAATATACATATTCAAATTAGTTCAAATTGAGACACTACTACTAGAAATTTATTTACAAACTAATTATATGGTTGGACAACATGGTGCATATTGATTTGGAAATTGATTAATTATCGTCTGATCGCTAGTATTTTTTAATGTTGCGCACATTAAAAAATGATACTATCTTGTGAAATCTGAAATATGCAGCAGGAAGGGGGTCCATATAGTTACAGCTATTTTAAAATCTATGCCAAGAAATGTTGAAGTTTTTGTGTTTATTTTACGAATTTTATTTCAGTTGCAATCTGAAAAATCATTTTCTAAGGTGGCAACGCAAAAGCACATTAAGGAAACCAAAAAGTTTGTCCGAGAAATGCTTCAGCAAAGAACAAGCTATACAAAACAATTTGAAATAATAATAATCATCAGCATAGGTCCAAACTAATAAAATTAAATCCAATTCCTTTATTTTGTATTTAGTTGATTCAAGTTCCAGTTTTAAATATATTGGTATTTTAACACTAACTTTCTATTTCCTTTTAAAAAGAATTTCACAGTCAATTTTCTTCACTAGCACAAATACTTCTAGGTAATTTTATGCAAACACTACCTGTGTGTTTAAAAAATCAGAGAACCATTTATTCTACGAAACCGTTACATTAAATTCTATCACCATTTAATTATAGCCCCCGTAGCAACAATATGTTGACCTCTGGTATTTATACCTACAGACTAGAAACTATTTTAACATTTTAACAATACTCTGGAAAGTATATGAAAAATAGTAAATAACTTTTCAACTATTTAAATTTTCCGAGATCGTATTGCATCAAAAAATTAGAAATAAAATCGTCTGAACATTTTGACTATATACTATTTTATATTAAAATGTAGTCATATTGTCTTCTAACTATACAGCGCGTACACTTCAATCTATAATGCTTTTATAATAACATATGCATATTAAAAGCTGCAATATACTTAAGTAAATATCCGAGCTTTTGTACTCTAACAGTAAGGACAGGGAACAAGTCTGATAATTATGTATATGTAAAATAATCCCATTATTTTATCCAAACGTTTACATATATTTTATTTTACTATTGATTCAGATAAACAAGATTTCATGTGATATAATTTTTATTTTTTGTATACTTGCAATGCTCCAATAATGCTTGTTTTATATCAAATTTCGTGTTTTCTTCACATATGCACATATACAATGTATGTATACATTTTTCAAAGACTCTTCGTTTGAAGTATCACCTTCCATATACCGATGATTAATATTATTTCTTGTTAATGTATATCATTATTACCTCGTAAATTTATTGTGACCATTTTTAAATGGTTTGCACGTAACTAACATCTACATAGTTACAAATACATACATGTGTACACTACCTTTCAATTAGTTAATAACACACGATCTATATTATATAATAATTATATAGTATAGTGTCGAAGAAAAGTTAAAAAGATTGCTCTATACATATTAACATGTGCTATACACAACATATGATGGTACGGCAAGAACAAAAGCGGGAATAGCAACAACAAAGGCAAGATGTTGCCCATTGTTTGGTTAAATGTATAAGGCTGTTAAATTATTCAATATCCTTTGTGTTTCAGTTGATTCCGCAGACATTAGCTCCTGCGGGCGACCTCTATACAACCACAAATTATCGTATGATTGACATTTTGCAAGTGTATCTACCTTTTACCTTGTATTGTAATTTTGTCTGTTAGAGTATACCTCGAATGTTTTTTTAGTCTATTTCCAGGCCATAGATAATACGTCCCTATTGTATAACATGTAAATAAAGAAAGGTGCGGATTCGCAAAAAGTAACTACCACCATACAACTCGAATTAAATATACATACACATTGTTTTCATATTTTAATCATTAATGCTATTCGTGATATGAATGCTATACAATTATGTATGTACATACATACATATACACTGGTTTGATATGATGTTGTGAACATGTATTTTTAAATGAAAAGGTACATATTACGAGGGCAATTCACAAATTATTGTCCCTAACATAGGAGCAGACAAATGAGAAGAACAAGACAATTTTTAAGTGCCAAGATTCTTTATCTTGTTCCAGTAGCTATCACTTCTTCAACGTCTGCAAAATGGCCAGGTCTAGGAAATAGTGGAGTGTTCAAACATTTTTAACTCAGCGTTATGAATGGCAGCACACCTTATCTCAAGTTTCATTTACTGTGACGCATTTTTGCGAAAAAATTATCTGGATCTCTCTTAATTATCACCAAATTTGTATCAGCGATAACATATCGGATGCGCTTTTGAACTGCCGTTAACAGTTACACAACTGGTACACTTTTTAGAACCCAACTCATAGAGGAACATTTTTCTAACACTTTCAACTGAAAAACCACATATTTCTGATATAAACTTAATAGTAATTGTTCTATAATTTAGTATCATATTATAAAACGAATCAATATGGTCTTTGGTAACCACAGTTTTGGAAGGCCAGCACCTGGTATGTCTTCAGAGGCCGCTTTTGACAATTTAAAATTGCGTGACCAATGTTTAATTACTTTATATGAATGTGCAGTTATCCTTTTTTAGACCGATTTAGAACCAAAAGTTCCTGCTAGAGCCTTTAATCATATGCTGTTTGAAATGCACAAATGGAAATATCATAAACGGTGGCACTGCATTGCCAAATGCATTTATTGCACAGGCTACGGTAATCGTCTTGCCCCTCTCTGCTGAGGTTATTTGTCCCACTTGTTTACATCCTTTTTGAGCAATAACTTTCACAGGATTTTGTGTGGTTGTTAGACCAGTTTCATCCATACTATAAATTTCATGAGGCCCCATTGTATATTTTCCATAAATTTGTTCAAGGTTGCTGAAAAACTTGGCAACTACAGGCTGATTGAACCTCATTGCTCTGGCTAAAGAAGTTGCTTCTGGTGTTCTTATAGTAATGCCGGCATTTCTTTTTAAAAATAACGTAAACCAGTCTTCGCCTGCAGATTGATTTTTCTCCCAATTCTCAGGTAATTTTTTACGGTTAGCTTTTGCGAATTCAAATGCAAGTTTTCGAACAGATTGCGGTGTTAATCCATGGTGAAGTTGGGCACATTTTACTAAATATTCAGCCAACAACGATTCTTCATTATTGTCAAATATTCTACGTGTTGAATAATTAGGCATCATTGAAGGTACAGCAGCAAGAGTGATATTATTCCAATTAATATCTCTATCTTTACATTTTTGTATGTATCTTTTGAATGTTGTTCTAGGAATACCAAACGTAATTGCAGTTCGTTTTATTGATAAGCCTCCATCTAATGTGCTTTTAACAGCCTCCAACATAAGGTTTGGGTCGGTTATACCAATGTCTGTTTTTCTTTTTCGGTTGCGAACCATCGTGTTCTCCCTAAAACGTAAAAAATCCAGGCCAAAAATATGCAATAAAAAAACTAGCATTGGGGGAGGGATGAGGAGGGCATTGGTCACTGCTGAAAATACATTCAGATCAGTGTCCTTTGTACCCCACTGTATGATGACCGCTGTGCCCCAATGTATACAAAAAACTATTTCTGGTTTCAGACTCATTAAAGAACTACTCTTTTTAATTTGATGATATTTTCATAATCTCCATTGTTTTTTATTCATTCAAAATACAAAGTACTTGATAATTACCATAAAAGTTTCAGCAAAAATGTGTAATGAACCACGCGATATTTTTCATACCTACTTGAAACAAAGTTAGTCATTCTGCTGTGAAGAAGCTTCTAAGAGCATAGATGACTGATGTGTTGGTATACACATTTAACCTCTCATTCATATATGGCGATGCTTATATAGATAATAATGAAAAGAATTAGAAATGACCACTGTACCCCGGTGTCTAACCAGCCCCGGTCTCCCCTATTGTTTTACCCAAATATTTTTAATGCTGGAATATTTCTGTTTTCATTCAAACACATTATCTTGGAATAAGTAAATGCGTTTAATACAATCTAGACTATATTTGTTGTAAAATACGTATTTGATCTGAATAACTTCCCTATTTGTGAAATAGCTGAATTGCAATTTTCGAGCAGTTGCGTTCGAGGTTATATGTGTATATGAAGCGTTTATACGTATGTACATTCGACTTCAATCATTTTATCTGCGTGCACCATTTTGCAAGAATTAGATACATATAAGTTTTTTATAGTTAAGGCGTGGAAATTTGCAGTAATAAAAGTACATATTTAATAATGGATTATGTGAAGTGTATTTTAGGTTCATGGGAATTGGAGGAATAATTTCAACCAAACGTTGTACTTGAAGTAAATAATCCATTGGCTAAACTTCCGAATGTCGACCACTGAATTGGCAATTTATAAGCAATTTAACGGAAAGTACAGGTTTTACTGAGTCCAAAACGGACCCACGTTTCTTGCGGAGATCAGTCTAAGATACCTAAAAATCGTTCTAAAAAGTGTTATTTCTAGGTTATGTTTCGCTAGTGTTTTTACATTTCTGCGAGGATTTTCAGTTGATATCCAGTCAGAATTACGAAGTATCGAGCGGCAATTTAAAAAAACTTCGCCCAGGAATATAAAAATAATAATCATTTTTTTTGCAATATCTCTTAATACAATTAAGTAGTAATATACCTATATTTAATACAATTAATTGATAAGTTTCAGTAACTAAAAAACATCTCTTCTTGTATTTTATTAAATTCAGTGCAAATACATTATATAAAATAGGAACGTATCTAAAGAATTAGCTTAGTTTTAATTGCAATTAATAACATTTAATAGATTAAAAATATCTTCAAATTTAGTCAAAATAGTATCTAAATATTCATAATTTTCTTCTTAATATTAACTTACACATTTAATTATTGTGTATGACACGTAAATAATTATTTTAAAAATAAATTTCATGCATTAACATCAAATTTCATTGTGTAAATTTAATAAAAGATAAAAGAAGATACGTTTTTTAGTCACTGAAATATATATTACTACTTAATTGTATTAAGAGATATTGCAAAAAAAAAAGATTATTATTTTTATATTCCTGGGCGAAGTTTTTTTTAATTGCCACTCGATATTTCGTAATTCTGACTGGATATCAACTGAAAATCCTCGCAGAAATGTCAAAACACTAGCGAAACATAACCTAGAAATAACACTTTTTAGAACGATTTGTAGGTATCTTAGACTAATCTCCGCGAGAAAAGGGGGGCCGTTTTGGACTCAGTAAAACCTGTACTTTCCGTTAAATTGCCTATAAATTGTCAATTCAGTGGTCGACATACGGAAGTCTTACAAATCCATTATATTCTTACATTAAAACAATGTTGTTTTGCGTCAAAACAATTTCCTTAGAAAATAATATTCTTGTGATAACACTATATAGTTTTGCGGATATACAAATACGGGATTGTTTTGAAATGAAACAGTCTGTTTTAACTCAAGATAATATTTCTCTGCGTGTATTACTTGTCTGCTTATCACTGCAACTCTCGCGGTGTAGTTTGGTGTGTGTAAGTTGTATTCAAATGGCTTTGTGGCAGCATCATATCGCCTTTTATGATGCCGTGCTGTTAATCACTTTGCTCCCAACAGCGAATGGCAAGTCGATCCGAGATTAAACTCTCTGAAAAAATGTCACGGTCCCTCCAGAGAATCGAACCCCGGCACCTATTGTCCTCTCACAACGATAGTCAGCCGCCAGGTTATCACAATAATTGTGTTCACTGCTGGCATAATACCTTTATTTTAAAAGTACATTACTAAAGCGATAGAGATGCTAATGGTAATTGGAATTATTCTCTCCAAAGTTGTATCGATCCGTTCACTGAAACTTTGCCTGATGATATTGATTACGATGCACTGGAACACCATAGTGCTGTCATCATTCTTCCATTTCAGAAAACACATTGTATTTTCAAAAAGAAACCTACTGTCAAAGCTGACAAAATTTATCTAAAATGTTAGGAATCGATTACGAGATTTAGAGGACTTACAAGTAGCAATACGACAGAAAATTACTAACATCGCTGTAAAAGAATTTCGAGATGTATTTAAAAATTTTAAACAGAATAAATATTTGTTTAGAGAAATAAACAACATTTTTAACATTTATTATCACTTTTGCAATATAACTATCTACTTATTTCCTATAATTATTTATAATATAGACCTAACCTACATATCAAATTGCAAGTATACATGCACCCTAACGTAACGCAACTTACATATCAGTCAGGGTATTGTACGACCAAATATTCAGACAATAACATGTTTAACAAGCTAATTTCCTTTTTAATCTTCGCACTAACCGAATAAGATAGTTTCAAAGCCAGATATAGAGACAAAAAATAATATTATATAACAAAAATCCTAAGTGTGTGTGTAATAATGGAGCTGAGTGTACCGTATTGCATTTTCATATTCTGGAAGAAATGTGATACAGCTTCAATGTAATGATAATCTTCGTAATTACTACTATTCAACCACAATCACTAGACTCATTACACATACTTGTAAGAATATAGGGTTTGATACGAACTCATTAAAGGATATATTAATTTTGCCGAGTATAGCATATGGCCCTCTCATTCGCAATAAGCAGTAAATTTTAATTTGAAAAATCGTATAATCAAAATATAAAACTAGCACATAAAAAGAAAAGAAATCGCACTATAAATCGACACCAAAATACAGGCACCTGTAAAATGTTACCGCCATAAAAATACTTAACGATCTACGATGAGAATATTTTACGCGTAGAATTCATTAACGAAAAGAAGTCTAAATATTATTCCCTTGACCGATAAAAATCATGGTATTCCATCCGATTATTACCCATATAAAGACTAAAACTTAGCGCCGATGTAAACGTATTTAATTGTTTTGTGTAGGTTATTATGTCCTAGAAGCCAGGTGCTCCCTATAATTTCTTTGTTTTATTTTGACGATGCGATGCGGCCATTTCAAAAAATACGTTCTAACCATTACTAATGATTACCAGGTATAAAATGATCCCGGTAACAAATTATGTACAGCCTAGGCCATAAAACCGACTAATAAATATACATGTATAAATATCAGCGTATATTGAGAACATAAAAATTTTTAGTGATTTTGTTTGATCAAGCCTGTTATATTTCCAGATAAGTCCTCAATTAAAAATTTATTATAATCATAAACCGCGCGTTAGACAGGATATTGTCGAAGAGATATTCCGAGATATTATCGCGTCGACTGTACCTTTATATTAACCACAGTCCGACGCGGCTTTTTTGGGAGGGCGGGTCTAGAGCTGTGAGGCCTGTTTCAAATTAGGGATGGATTTTAATGGTTTTTGTTGTTGAAGAGAAAATTTATATCTTCCGTTCCGTACACCATGTTGGATTTGGTAATTTTCAACGGCTGTAAAATTATTTTAGTCTAGGAAATGTAATGAATTAATTTCGTTTCATAATGATGTTTTCTGGCTCATAAATGAAGAAGTCATTATATTAAACATCCTTAAACAAAATGAGACGTTCTGAAAACAAAAATAATAAACCCTCCCATATTCTCGTAGATACTCTACATATAATATCTTAAGTAATTAATTTATTATAACTATAATATTAGTACTACACAACTATTAAAACCACCATAAATATTTACCTTTTTCGAATTAAAATGTATCTTTCGCTAATTTTTTTGTTAGCTTAACAACTTATCATTTGAAAGTGTCTTATAGTATTTACAATGAAATTTTGGAACAAATAATGATATTAAAAGTTCAACAAACAACATTACTTGCAAAACTACTACACAAGATCGATGGAAAACCAAATATTTAAAAAAAACCATTACTATCTTGGAAATTTCTTAGTACGGTACATAAAAAACATTTCTACCGATGAAATTTCGGTTTGAAATATCTTAATCTGTTAATTAGTATTCCTAAGTACTACTTTTTAAACTAAACGTGGCTTGTATGTTTCTTTGAAATGAACAACTATCACGCTTTATTATAAATTACACAATTTTAAAAATTAATTTGCACGACACAAATGTGATAATGTGACACATAATGTATTCTCAAATGTCATACAAATTGCAAATTTGCAATTTCTAAATAAGTTGTAATTAATATTAATAGTAAATTAACGGCAAAATTGTTTTCGAAATGTTGGTTATTTTGTGGTAAATAGAGGCATGTTACATAAATTATTTACAATTCGAGTCGAACATTTTATTTGCAAAGTTACTACTTGTTTAGCTGCAGTTGAAAAAGCAATCCTCTACGGGGTTTACATGCAAACACATCAAGGTCAAATTGTGACGTCAAAATCAGCAAAACAAAAATATTTGTATCTTAGAAAGTTAGTGACTCAAAATTTAAGTAAAACTAAAGAATCCTCAAATATATTTTAAATATAGACTGAAAATAACTAATAACCTAAAACGAATATGAATGTGTTAATGTCAGCTAAAAACTATACCAAGATTTTCAAAGATATGCGCAAAAACGCAAAAATTTATCAGGATTCGAGATCATGTTACAATAGTTGCATTCTGAATACCTAATGCATTAATTAGGGCACAGTTTGAACACAATGAATTTCATAATGTTTATTTATTAGATGATTTAGCGCGCCCATGTACCTATAAAGTAGCTCTTAGCACCGTTGTTGTTGCCATAAACTGTAGCACTAAAAAGATATAACAACGGTCATATTTTAACAGGCAACCCAATTTAAAGAACTATTGATATTTAAAAAAGAAGACATCGAATGTCATTAAATATGTCTTTAGCAGTAGTCGCTTATGTAGTTTTACATAACAGATACGGATAGGGAAATAAATGATGGACTCATAGGTCATAGTTGCCAGTACAGAAAATGTATGCATCGTGGAAGGGAGGCGCAGCAAGTGCTGATTGGTAATATTCTATCAGCAGCGGTCTAGTCGGGCATAGTCGAGTCTAGTATCATTCGCCGTTGAGTTATGTATCCTTAGAATAAAGTGTCCTTCGCTATTCTGATCATATTTATACATTTATTATTAGCAGCAGTATTACTTATTTAATTAAGAAAAATGTTTAAGTTTCACATAATTAAAACTTGTATTTTATACATTGTAGGTATTGTATTTATAGTTACATTTGTGACTGTCGATCAGTAATGAAAACGATACCCTAGCTGCTTTCTATTTGTAAAATTTCAGGATGATTCGCAAAGCATGATCAATGTTTATTAGGAACATGTTCAACAACTGGCATTGCGAAATGAACGCATAAAAAGAAGAACGGGATTTGTTTAAACTAGTTTTAAAAATGAATGAGATTGTGGAATTTGCACTGGTAATAAAATTGTTTTGGTATAATATTTATATTAAGCTAATATTAACTTGTAATTTGCAGAATGAATTAATGAAATCGCTTGATCCATTAGAAACTTCTAGTGAAGACGCCGAAGATTCACATACGATATCAAGAACAAGAATCTTAAATTATAATGAAACAAATGACAAATATACTGATACCGAATTTAAACAACATTTTCGCATGAAGAGGTCATCCATGCAAGAAATTATTGGTAAAAAATTAGCATAGCAAGTAGATATTCTATATCTGAATGTGATTTCATTTTAGATTCATACAACTTGACAATGAAACATTCTGGAGCAGGACGACCTCAACTTACAGCAGAAAAATCAGTTTTTATGACAGTTTGGTATGTAGCCAATATGGAATGCTTTCGGCAAATTTCTGATAGATTTGGAGTGACACTAAGTTGTGCTTATAACTCTGTCAAAAATGTTCTTCAGCATATAGTCAGCATTAGAAAGCAATACATAAAATGGCCTACGGAAGCAGAAGCTTCGCATAGTGCAACTTTATTTGAAAGAAAACGAGGTTTGAAAAATATTATTGGAGCCATAGATGGTTCACACATTCAAATAAGAAAACCAAAACATTTCGGAAATGATTACATTAAAAAGTTATTCTAGTATCTTGCTGTTATAGATGTTATGGTTGGTGAACCGGGCTCCATACACGATGCAAGAATGCTCAGAAAATCAACTGTATATAAGCTTGCTAATGATAATTACGACAGATTATTTTATGGAAAGTTTAGATTACTGCATATTCATTACTAAGATAGCTTTTGCCACTACATAAAGATAATGGGCATTTAAGCAATGACGAAATACAGTTTAACTATAGGCACTCTTTAACTCGGATAGTCATTGAAAATGCTTTTGGTCTCCTGAAAGGTCGTTTCAGGAGATTAAAAGCATTTGATAATTTTGATGTTACCTTTATAATAAATTGCGTAATGGCAATATGTATGCTGCACAACATATGTATATTAAAAAATGATATGACAGAAGAAACGTTACCTGATCTATCAGATATAGAGGAATTGTGAATTAATATTTTATAATTGAATAATTGGACAATCCAGTTTTGTTAGATGCTTTTAGAATTGTTATAGAATTATATCAAGATATTATCATAATTGCTCAGAATATTCTTCTTTCACTACTTTCGTAGAATTTTACCAATTGTAAATGTTTTACTAGTAGTTGTTTATCTTCAACAATCAAAACCATTAACTTGTGTATACCAGTCAAAACTTATTGTAATTCATGTGTGATTTAAGTTCACGTTATTAAATGTTGGAATAATACCCATCATTGATAGTATTTTATAATAAATATTTTAATATTTCATTTACTGTTTGAAGAATTTTGTTACAAAGTATCCAAAGTCAAAAAACTACGATTTTTGTAAACAATGAGCATTTATTATAAAACATTAATAAACATATAAAAAATATAACATTTCTTCTTCTTTTATATCTTACAACTAATACAAACATAACATACTATTGGGGATAAATATACATCTGTGCGAGTGGAAAAAACAACGCAAACAATTCTTAACAATAGTGACAAAGAAACTTTTTCATTTGACTATGAATTGCCTATTTTGTTATTAATGAACGAAGTAGCTCTACCTTCATTCTTTCCGCTTCTACTTTTTCCTTTTCTATATTAATTCTGTCTTCATGTCTTTTTTGTTTCGCTTGACATTCATCTTTGATACTTGATTTCCTTTTCTTTTTTTAACTTTGTCATAGTGTCATCGTTGGCTAGATGGTTATCTTCTTTACTTAACTTTTTGCTGCTCACATAGGAAGTCCTGCCGGTTTCATTGTTATTTTCCAAATCGGAAGATGCAGCAGCTTCAATAGTAAAACTATTGTGTTTATTGGAGGGTTTATCTCCCAAAACTTCATCGAGTTTGTTAAAAAATTTATAACTCTGGGCACTTCTGCCAGACTTTGTCGGACCCTTTGAATCTTTTATGGAACGATAAGTTCTTAATAGGTCCATCCATTTTCTTTCTATTTTTGTTGACGTTTTCTAAAATAGGAATTGTATTATTTACAATAGCCATTATATGTTACGCATACATATACATGTAGTGATGCCTCAATATATTATATTCAGTTAAAAGTTTAACAATATTTAGTAACCTACATTATAAGGCGTTTTCGAAAATGTGATCCAAACAACCCAATCCGATCACTAATATCACGTGACAGATTACACGTATTTTCGAACGCTAAGATCACAGGTTAAGATCACAACACAAATAGCTATACACGACATAACCTAAAAGTGTTGTGTATGGGTATGTGATATCGTCTTAGCTCAGTAAATTATTTTGACAATGTAAAATGGCACGTCTGAAAAAAGTAATAGCAACTATTACCGCCGCTGATATATTAAATGTAGATTCTGATACGGACGATGATAATGAATTGACATTACAAATAGTGATGCAGAAAGAGAAAATACAACGGACATGTATAAAAGATTATGAATTAGTCATAGAATCCTACAGCTTCAATGGTAAAATAATATTTAATTGATTTTGGTTTCTAATTTAGTAAAGTAGATTTCAGATATCATTTTCGAATGAATAGAAAAACATTTGAACATTTGCTGAAACTTATTGCACCAAAAATATATCCCAGAAATAAATACGGTTCTGGGCGACCCTATCACAGTATAGAAAAAATACTTTTGCTTACTATATGGATGCTAGCAAATCAAGAAGTTTATAGGTATGTATACATTGCACAATAAAAGTACTACAAACTAGAAAACAGTAGAAAACAAAACTTATGCATCTTATTATTTAGATCAGTTTCAGATCGATTTGATGTTTCCTTGTCAACGGCATGGACATATGTGCAGGAAATATCTACCATTTTAACACAATGCTCTAATAATTATATAGTATGGTCTAACAATAACTTTAAAGAAATAGAGTCTGGCTTTCGACAAAGAGCTGGATTTGAAGGTGTAGTAGGTGCTGTTGATGGGACCCATATCCCAATTATGCAGCCCACGGAAAACAGCAACTCCTACATCAATCGGAAATCTTATTTTTCAATACAATTACAGGCAATCTGCAACCATAAATATGAATTTTTGGACTGTTTCACTGGTAGGTATATCTTTTATAATGTTATCGCATTAATACTGACATATCAATTTAAGGATATCCTGGGAGTGTCCACGATGCACGGGTATTTAAACAATCACCAATTGCAAAACTATTGCTAGAACAACTTTTACCTAATAGTTTGCACTTATTAGGTGATTCGGCGTATCCCCTGCTACATGGTTGATTGTTCCTTTCAAAGATAATGGTCACCTTAGTAGACAACAACAAAAATTTAATAAACTACACTCATCCGCCAGATGTGTGATAGAACAAGCATTTGGACTATTGAAAGGAAGATTTAGAATTTTAAGATTTATAAATATGCGCAAAATAGAATCGATACCGAATATTATAATTGCTTGTTGTGTGCTTCACAACATTTGTTTAAAGTTGGGTGATGATGATGTGGACGTGGTGCCAGAAGAAACTATGTCAGAAGAATATAGTGACGCTGCTATTAGTAGAATTGCAAGCCACAAGAGAAATCAAATTATGGATAAATTATGTGCATGATGAAGCATTTCCAATAGAATAAAAAAATTTTTAAGGACAAACAATTTATTTAAATGTAATAAATTAAGAAAAATATAACATTATATTATTATTATAATAGGACTGAATATATTTTTTCTCCATATTTTTTTTTATTATTACAGAAAATATTACTTATTTTTCTAATAACTTTGACAAAACATTAATAAGTTGTTTTTGAATTTCTATTTTTTCTCTATGCCTTTCCTCACATCCTCTTTTCCATTCTGAAAACCATTGTGGAGGGTTGTCATTCTCCACACGTTTTCTTTTTCTTGACCTACTGGTTGAAGATGCAAGAACGTTCAAACCACCCGATGTAGATGATTCTGATATATCACTATCAGGATTCTGGTAATTAATTTTATTAGAATAAAGTATTATAATTAAATGTTGTATACATACTTTGTCTTGTTGAATTGTAGCTGCTGTATAGTTTGAGGAATCAAGTGTGGAAGCAACATGTTTTGGGGTAATCTCCGACTTTGTGTGAAAAATCTTGTGCATAGTTTCGAAATAGGGCCAGGTAATTCTACCTTCTCCAGTGTGAGTATTGGAGTCTACAATTTTTTTATATGTTTTCTTCAAGTTTTTAAATTTACTTTCAACTTGTTCATAGGTAACATGGTAACCCTCATCATTAATTTGTTTAGCTATTCTTTTCCAAATGGACTTATTTGTGGTGTTTTTTGAGGCAAATAGGTTTTCATTTTCTTCATATAATGTCATAAGCAACATAATTGCCTCTTTAGTCCATATAAAATGTTGCTTTTCTTCCTTATCAATGTTTATATTAGTTGTATTCACAGCCTCACTTGGCAGTTCCCCTTCCTCTAGTGTATACAGTACTTCGTTCTCTTGTTCTGTTTGCCCTAAAATTAAAATTTTACCGCATTACGGTCTACTGTGTATGTATAACATTTACCTTCAACGAAACAATTTTTAATTTGACTATTCATATTATCAATCTCTGCACTTCCACTAATTACTTGTTCTTCTTCTAAGCTATATAATGTTTTATTATTTACTTCTCTTTGATTCTGTTCTAAAATTAAAATTTTGTTATTGCAATTTCGTTGATATGTATGATATTTACCAGTGTAACAGTTTTTAATGTGTTTACTAATGTTTCTACCATAATCAATAAGTCCACATTGACCACATCTTGCCAAGAAGTCCATTATGTATCTATACTACGGATTTGGATTTTGGTTATAAACCTGCAACAGACACTTGCCGATCCGTCTCCAACCTTCAGCAGTTATATCAGCTGTGTGTACATCGTGTATATAAACAAACGATTCGTACGATATCTACATTGCGCATGCGGATCCTTACTTACCCTGCTCCGCTAGCAGGGTAACTTTACAGTGATCTGGATTGCTGATCGGTTCACATTTTCAAACAAGATTACACTTACCGGATTACATAAACGAACGGCTGGATCGCTATCTGACGTAACCCGATCACATTTTCGAAAACGCCTATAGTTACCCATTAGCCATTTTCTCAGCAATGACAGTCCACACAAACTCCTTTTTTTTCCGCATGAGCGGATCCTGGTGGTCCCCATATAACTTTATCAACAGCAGAGTTACCTCCTCGGTCCAAACAGACTCCTCTGTGTTTGAGATTGTGGGCGAATTTATGATGCTGTCACAATTAACTTGTTCCTCCCCTAAATTGTAGTTGTTAAACAAGCTGTGGGCATAAGATGCATCTACAAAAGTCCTTAAGTTTTATAATAATATAGATCCTACAAATCCATTCCTCCCATGGCATTATATTGATGTTTCTCTAAATAAAGGATTTTTTCTTTTTCCCCGTCATTAAGTTTTACATCCATTACAAAATGAAATACGGTATAAACCGATATCGCTGAGAACACCGTGCTATACGCTCACAAAACGTTATATTTATGTGATACGTTTAGAAGTGAGGTTACGTTCGTTTTTTGTTTACTGAACCGAAAAATATGGATGTTCCACGGATTACAGATCGTGATCACAAATCTTGTTGTAATATTTTAAATAGAACATGATTCGTTCGAACAAAACCGGTTTTGTTCGCGGATCAGTGTTAAATAGAAAGTGCCTCCTGAATAGACACATGTTACAAACGCTCTTGCATACTGCCTAACGCAGAATGCTGTGCCGCTGTGGCTGTTGTAAAATATTTCTCTTACCCCTACTTATTAACAGTGCTCGATTCTCGAAGAAGCGATGTGGCAACTTTGTTCATAATGAGTCGATGTGAAATTTTCCTACCTGTATAACATTAAGCAGATATGGTAAATATACCAGTTATAGACATGTCTCAAGACGAGGAAGTTGAAAATATGCAGTTGCATAATATTTATAATTGTAGAGATAAGTAAACTATTGAAACAATCGTGTACTGTCATTAAAAATATGTTATTATGCCCAAAAAGCGTGAAAAAATACGTCATCAATACATCCATAGTTCTTATTAGACGTTATGTACTGCTCTATCCATTAAAAAAAGATTCCATGGTTGGATAAAATAATATCAAAATGGAACTCAATCAGTGTTCGCTTTATCGATATGTGATAAAGAGAGAAAATTGGTACTGTGTTTCTAGTTCAGTACTTGAAACTTAGAAAAGTCAATCTTAAACTTCAATAATGATTTACCACACAAGACAAAACGAAACCTATCGGAATGTAGTACAATGAAATTCTTTGGCATTATCTGGAAACAAAGTTATCATCGAACAGATTGTCATCTATGCTGTAGAACACTTCAACCAACCTACGAAATTCCCAACAAGTTTTAACTAAACACCGACGTGTTTCGATAGCAACGCTGTCATTATCAAGGCGATGATAATGACAGCGTTGCTGTCGAAACGCGTCGGTGTTTAGTTAAAACCGTTAAAACTTGCTGGTGCTTAGCAGTGCTTAGTGGGTTGAAGTGTTTAGCCTTCTACTTCTGCACCGAGAGATCTGTTGAAGAACTTCGATCTATATTGTATTAACATACAATACATATAACATACTATTTTTGAGTGCCCAAGATGGAATGCGCTTCGTGAAGCATCCAATGTTGAGATAGGAACGACTCTGGACAGTCAAAACATGATCAAATTTATGACCACAAACGAAAAGACATGGAATATCGTACATGGCATGGTTAAAACTATCATGAAAGATAAAGAGAAAGGGAAAGGCAGACTGGTGAGGACATCAGTGGAAGGTATTCAAAAACGATAGAGTGACCTGGTCTCCTAATTCTCAATGCTGCGAGGGATGGGAGACGTAGGGTGCGATAAGCAAAGACATCATTCCTGAGGTATGTCCTAATCGGACGGTGCCAGGGTTCAGGCGGGCCGGGCCTCTTTCCGACTTGCGCAATAAAAATAAATAAATAAATAAAAGCTTATTTTACCTAATAAATTTTGTTAAATATAATTCTATTTTATATTAAATAATATTCTACTTTTCATGTCTTCTTTTTATTCTCGTTTTTCCTCTATTGTTGTCTTTCTTTATGCAGGTAAAATCTTGTCGTTCGGTTGTGCAGCCTTCTCTATGACAAACGTAGATATGTCATACGTCATATGCAGGCACATGTAAAATTATTACGTTTATTGTGTCTATTGTCTTAAACATATATAAAAAATCCAAAACTGATAAATCAGAGGATCTAGCCCGTCATTCAATGGGTGCATTTCGTCCTATCCTTTGATTAGAGAAGTTGAAATTTAAATAATTTCTAACATTCAGTTGATTGTGTGGAGGCGCTCCGTCATGTTGAAACCATTGCAGCATTGCTCGTGTTCTTAAATTTAAATTATCTAACATTTCCTCGAAATCTTGTTGTAAAAAATTAAGATAACGATTGCCAGTTAGTGATCCATCAAAAATAAAAGGGGGAAGAACAGTTGATCCTATAACACCACACGAAACATTAAACCAAAATTTAATTTGTGGTCTCCTATGTTCAACGTGAAGTGGATTTGTTTGAAACCATATGTGCTCATTGTGCTTATTAAACATTCCACAATTTGTGAAACGAGATTCATCAGTCTATAATATTTTCATTGAAAAGTGTGGATCGTTTTGACACTGATCTTTAAACCATCTACAAAAAGCTATTCGTCTGATGATATCACCTTCATGTAATGTTTGTGATACTGACTATATCACTTACATTTTGCCAACCAATCACACAGTTGGAATTCCTTAGCAACAGCCAATGACATTCATTTTATAGCGAAAAACTCACGTGTGAATTTTAATAAGTGATAAAATCACTTGTGGTTTTATCAATACAAATGGAGTACTGTTAAAACGGCTCATTTTCACTCACAATGCTCGCAATTACTACACATTTTTTTTGTGTTTCCTCTTCTTCTGAGTTACCAGCCAAATACATGGCAAAATGAACACAACCTAAGAGAGTAAATTACGAAAATATCCAATAACTGCGGAACTTACCTACATTGCAACAATTTTTTTCGTGCTTGTTGATCTTAAATAATTTCACTCGCCCTTTGGGCTCCTGAAATTATTATCTCAACAAGCACTTACAAATTATCCAAATCAATTTTATCGGAAAATCTTGCTCACTTCTTATATTACTAATGATAATTTGTAGGGACAAAATTTACGCTTCTTCAAGAGTCTGACAATAGCGCGTTCAGAGGAGCCCATTTCTGTTGAAATTTGTCGGGCCGATGTAGATGGATTCTGAGCGACACATGCTAATATGTTTATTTCTCTATCTTCATCAATTCAATTGTCAATGTTTGACAATTAACTTGACTTAAAAGTAAAGATTAACAGCTCTCACGTCTGTGACAACGTGAAAGCAATGTTAGTATATTTATCTCGACTGCTCCAACGAACACTACTGTAACTCAGATTTTTCGTTTTTTGAATTACAAAACACCAAACATTTTTTTTTTTTTTTTATCTTACAAAGTGAACAATCATAGAAATGTCTATATCCTCTTTATTTTTTAAATAACAATATCAAACCTTATATCATTATAATCAGCAAAAAATAAGCTTTTTAATGATGTCAAAACCAACTATGGTTTCCATTAAAAAAAACACAAGTTTGTGTCATAACTCGATAATGGTGAACGAAAAAAAATATTAGCTACATAGTTTTATTTAGCGTAAAATTATCTAAAACTTTTGTCTGAACACTTTTTCTGTAAAATTACTATTAACGATGCTAACTATGTTTAAAGAAAATCATAAAATTTAGTTTTCTTTGAATATCTAATAAGCTATGAAAGTTATCGGAGAAACAAACGCAGTTTTAAATCAAACTCGTAAAACTGCGTATCTTTCCCCATTTAAGCGTTTTTCTCTCTCCAGTAGTTTCTGAGATCCCAATGCTAAACATTAAAAAAAAACTTACCCTGTATATCGGTGAAGTTATAAAGTAATTAGAATAATTTGTATCTTATTCAATTTTGGCATTACAAACCTGTTTTTAAAATCACTTAATACATTAGCGTTACATAACATTTCCCGTTGCATCTAATTTAAACGGAGTTGTAGGGCAATGCATTCTCCCGTTTAAACTGCAAAAGAAACTAATCTAATAATCATAATTGTAATGTTACTGGACTTAACAAATACTCTTTTTGCTTTCAAATCTGCAAAAATGCATTCTCCCGTTTGCTGTATCAGCTACTGTAATTTTTCAGTGTAAATTCTTAAGTCTCCTATACATGTTGGCCGAGCGTAGGCCAACGCGAGCGCCGGCAAATAGGTACACAGCAAGTGCGAATGTCCACACGTTTGACAAGTTCGTCTAACGCCAATGTAAACGAGAGTTCGTAGAGTTGTCCACACGTTGGCCACTGTCAGTGTTCATTGTGCACTGAGAGACTATGGACGTCGACATTGAAGTAGCAGAATACCTACTCCAAAAAATTAAAAATATCTTCATTTGTTGTGAGCAACATTATGAAATTATACACATCTGACAGCAATGATGTCAACCGTGTAATGGCGGGCAGACAAACGTGTGGACGCTATTGGCAGAGGGCAGACGAGTGCCTTTGATTTGTGCATAAAAGCCGACACCGGTGCGAAGTGAGGCAAGTGCTCACGAGCCACGGCGAGCAAGGACAAGTGGCGACAAATGAGCTCTACACTTCTTGGCGCTTGGCTTCATTCGGCTAACTAGGCGAGCGACACCAAGCGATGACAAGGCAAGGCAAATAGGCTATCTACACGTTGGCGTTGGCCATCGCTCAGCAACGCTCGGCCAACATGTATAGGCGCCTTTATACAGGGTCCGGCAGAGAAACGTGATGGTTTTGTAATTAGTTGTACGTAGAATCGCATGGAGTGGTACGGCTGGCCTTGAGAACATCTGTATGACAGCTCAAAACATTGCAGTCACCATGGAGCCCTGGACCGCACAACATCGTGCGTTCTTAGCAGCATTTTTTAAAAACAATAAATCAGTCACTCAGCATTTCAACATTAATCGAAATAACCGTGTTCCAAGCCGCAATACAATACTGTTGTGAGTAACGAACTTTTGGGAGTTCGTGGTGTGGCTTAGCGTCTTTCGAATTAATTAGCCTCTACTTTTCGTTCCTGACTTAGATCAACGTAGTATTGCATTAGGAACTACTTGGTTTCAGCAGGATGGAGCAACTGCTCACACTGCAAGAGCTTCAATGAATACATTGAGAGAGATGTTTGGAGACCGACTGATCTCACATCGGGCGGACGTTTAATGGCCTACCAGATCGACCGACCTCAATGCCTACGATTACTTCTTTTGGAGATATCTCAAGGGTAAGGTATACCAGAATCGACCAGCTACAACGGCAGATCTCAAGCGAAATATTAGAACTGAAGTGGCGGCGGTCTCTCCGAGTGCTCTGCAGCGAGTATTACGAGGTTTCCTGTCACGACTTCAAGAATGTGTTGACAATGAGGGACACCATCTGAATAACGTAATCTTCAAAACGTGATTAATGTAACAAAAATGCTTTGAGATATATAGTGATTCTCTTATTAAATAATGTATGCAACTCATCATTCGGTTTAGTTGTAATTTAAATTAGAAAACCGTCAAGTTTCTCTGCCGGAGCCTGTATATACCATATAAAATGAATAAATCGAAAAGTATATTAACACTGATAGCCCTATACTTCCGCTATTTAGTTACCCACCAATTAACTGCAATATACGCACTAAACGGTGCTCATTATATACATACATACATATTTGTTACGCATATTCTACGTATATTATGTAAGCTTACACGTACTACGTAGATTCTAACGCACTTCTCAGTTTCGGTATACTTAAGCTTTAACACACTTATATCACCAATAAAGAAGATATTTATACTACATGATGCAACATCCTACGATTATACTTACCCACGCTGTTTGGAAGCTTATTTAATAGGTGCAAGTTTTCAACAACAACCATTAAATTACGATAAGCATAAGGAAGTAATCCTAGTAAAGGATTACCGTGTGAATAGACATAATGCAGTGAACGTAATTACGCAATTTAAGACAGACACTGTTGTCTTTATTACAAAAGTTTTATGAACGTAAACGTAAACTGATTCACACAAACTTTTCTCTGACTTGGCCTTGACAGAATTGAATATGTTTCGTATTGAATCTATATTTAATCTTACTGTGATGTGATAACAGTCTGAAGTTTTTCTATTTTAGAATACAATTACAATTAGCTGAATTTGAAACGTGAAATTCAAATTACAAAAATTTGAATAAAATTAAAATAAAATATTGTTCCAGTGAGATAATTATTTATCTTCAATCTCGTAGTTTGTATTTCATTCACAAGGAAATTTAAATGATACACTAACTTTACTATCAAATGTTAAAACAAAAGAACCTAGTCAGAAATGAAAATCGCGTATTGCTATCGTGAAAACGACTTCTTTCCCGATTGGTTGATGTCTATTAGTACCGTGTGACTTGTAGATTACGAATAAAATACGCCATGATGTACTCGTCATTGTACGAAAACCATTGCACTGTTGAGAATTTAAGTAGATACACTGCATGTATTGTTTTTATTTCAATTAAAATATGTTCAACAAACATAATTGCAGTAAGAATAATATTAAATATCTATAGATCATGTTTGTAATTGAGTAGTTTACTTCTTCGCGACTTCATTATTCTTAAGCGACATTAGTATATATTGGAATAAAGAATGTAAGTATTTGTCTTTTTTAAATTAATGTTCTCCTACTTTTTTCAGATGGCTTTTGTTACGGGGCACAATATCCCTTCCTATATAAAGCCATAGAGTCCGTCTTCTTCGTTAAGCGAGTACCACAAAAGTAAACTTTTATATCGTAATTAGTTTGTTCCACCTGCAAAATAAATGATACAGTATGCGTTGATGTTATACCGAATCAAATCATGATTGTAAGTCATATTTTTCTATACTTATTCTATATATACGAACTGAATGCTTTCAGTCATTGCTGCAAGCAACGATTTATTGCCAAAGATTAGCTACAGAAACAGAATCAGACGACCCAATTGAAATCTTTAAAGCAAATTCATTCATTTAAAAAACGTCCGCTGTTAGCCCGCTTCTAAATATTAGGTATAGTTTTGGCAGCGAACTAAACTCGATCAATGCTTTTGGCATACAAAAGGGAAAGCATCTAATCATATCTTCTGTAAACGTGCCTATGCAATATAGTAGAGATTAAGGAAATCAACGAATCATTGAGTCAGTATATAGTCAAGAGTAGTGCTGGCCGTGCAAAGTTGTCAATGAAGAATGTGATGTCTAGTGGTGAGCGACGTACTGCAGAACTTTCATACAGCTGAAGCTGTTGTTGGCTATATTGATGAGTAGCTTAATAGCAAACAATAATGAAAACCGATAAGTTTTCGGGGTATCAAAAGAATGAAAGGTGCCACAACATTAACGAGAAATTATGTGAGGAGAAGGATTTACTCGAAGAAGAGTCCCACGCAGGATTGATGATTTATATCTATTTAACTACTATTAGTCTTCCACATCACATCAGATGTGAAGTATCTACTGTTTATGGATTAACTTGAGATATTATCAAACAGAAAATAATAATGTTAAAACAAAAACATTGTAACATTGGTATCACATAAATAAATAGAATAAGAAGGTTTTCTTGAGGGAGCCATCTAGCAACAAAACAAGGAATATACTTACCCTTAGTAGAAATATAATGAGGCAGTCGCCCACGATAACCCAATAATAATTTGGCATTACTAACCGAGGAAGTATTAGTGCAACAAAGGAATCAGATCTTATCTAGCATCTCTACGATAATCATCATATCCCATTTCTTTCTTAAAACGCACAGTAGTCTTGGGAACGAAATGCTTTCCATCTGAGGTAAGAAAAGTATTCATTAAAAAAACACTGGTATTCTACTGTAGAACAAACTTCATTGGCAAATTTTACATAGATATCTAGAGTCATGCCGTCTTTAGAACCACCCCTTAGAATAATAAAAATAATTCCTTTTTGTGTAATAACTGCGACATCTCCATGACGATAAACTCATTCTAATGGGGTGTCGCCTCGATATATGATATTCATCAACACCGTTGCAAACTACTTCAATCTAAAAAACTAAACCCTTTATGCACTTAAACATTTTTAATGATCAGTAAGCTATCAACATCTCGTAGGTACGGTAGATCATCAGTTCATATGATGTCTTCCATGTGAAATCTGAAATGGTTCATAACCATTGTTTTAAAGAACTTCGAGAGCTTGTTTCACGGATTTTGATTGAGCGTAGAGCAAGACCAACAGTTGACAATATAACTAACACACTTTTCATACATATGGACAAACCACGCAGCAAAAAAAAACGCTATAATTTATTGTAACGATGAATTCTATCAAATGCAACGATGCACGATACTATATAAAATTTGTACACATACTTGAATAGTTATTTACGAACCAAGTCCGTGAAATCATATTTCGCGAATGCGTGACCAGTTGTGTACGAATTCGCGAAATGTTTCACGCACGAAGTTTGTACAATATTTTTTGTACGAGAACTATAATAATAATAATACATATTGTTAATGTACGTTACCGTTTATGACCATATTATTAAGGTTAGGGATTTATGATTTTAAAATGTCACTAAATTAATCAAGTTCCAGTAAGTACCAACTTTACTTTTACGCACTCGTGCTTAAAGTGACTTTTTACGCACGCAAATCGAATCGTGAAATGACAGGTTTTGATAAGCGAGTACAAAAACTTATTTGATATGTAGGTATATACCTAGGTACTAGTAAATAATCTGAAAACACTATTTCTTACCATAGTTACTATCGATTTATCTAATCCTTAAAAGCATTACATAGCTCAGTGCGTTATTTTACAAAGAAATCTTAACCTTGAATATATTACTAATGGAAATGTATTATTTCCTTTATATATTTTTGAAGATTTTGATGATTCGTGGAGAGTTCCCACTTATTTTCCATTATTCAACTGAACATACATTCATACATATGACTCTATTTATGTAATATTGGTATTTATTCTTGCAAATTACAGCGGAGTTTGGAAACGAATATAGCACGATAAACTACCTGTATTAGGTATGAATATACAAATGTTTCTAGATAAAAATGAAAATTATTTGAATTTTAAATTTTCTACCAATCGAAGAAATTTAATAAATCTGTCTATTTAAAAATATCTAGAACTGACGTTGATATTTAATAAATTGCTTAATCCGCATTTAGTATTCGAGAGATACTTTTATCCGTCGCATATCGTATATGAACCATGAAAATGTAATTACGGTCCTGATAATCAACATTATCTGGAAGGCCTGCACGTAGTCGCTGCCGTATAGCGGAGGGATCGGCAAGTTCTACTTGGCGAACAGCAGATGTTCTGCATGATGTATTCTGATTGGTGGGACAACCATTTGTTCGACTGTCAATAGAACTGATGTGTTGTTGTCTTTGTCAACGAACAACGACTGTGATATGTTAATGTCATGAGTATTATTGCTTGCTTGACGGGTTATACGATCAATCGCATTGCTATATAATCAATGCACCTCGGTTCATGAGCTTTTATGAATTAATTAATATGTTTTGTTGCCATATCTTGATTGTACACACACAAGTGGAACGAGAATTATTACGAAAAATTATACGTACACGCTAACTTGATTTACTAACCTGTTAGAAAAAGGAAGACAAGCTCATACATACTGCTTATTAGAACTAATTTAGATCGCTGTTGTTTCTTAATTTATCATTATGTTAATTATTAAATTAGTTCATCAAATTAGTATATAACACTTTCAGTTCATTCAGCATTATTAATTCGGAATAATATTTAAATATGATACGTTTCTTGGCGTATTACATAAAGAAATTAAATATCAAATATCTAGTCATTGGTTTGATAAGTAATGTTGCAAATAAATGAGAACAAGAATGATTATCCTGATCCTATTACACTTTCTACGGCACACAATAAACATAAGGGTGTTTATTTGATAACTGAAATTTTATTTTATTTTAAATACCCTGGCATACAGATACAATACATTACTATGCAACATTGCCCGACTCTAACTTCCATTTAGAAATGTGTTTATTCTGGAAACACTAAAATGTTTGTTGTTCGATTAAACGAAATGGTAAATAAATTACATCCAAGAAATATACTCTGTATATCTAGAATTATCATTATATATAAGAATTTATTTCTTTAATTTTTTAAAAGAAAAGGGCAAAATTTGTGATTTCGTTTTATTCAAAAAAATTACATCTGAATAGTGTAACAGTTAACTACCGAATGTCTGATATAATACAATAAATACTTCGTGTGAATGTCTGTACATATCTTCCTCGTGAGAACGCTCATAACGTAACTCTAGTATAAATAGAATATTATTTAGCACGTCAGTTGTTTGTCGCACACTTTACACCTTACTTTTGCATGACCAGACTTCAAATCTATAAATTTTCCGACAAAGAGATTTACGGTATCAACCAATTCATGTATATTTTATAGTTCGTAGAAATCTGTCTGCTTGTTGATCTATTAATTCCTGCAGTATTGCATCTTCTATCTTGAAATACAGCAATTGCTAGCAAGTCTTCTATAATAGTCAATCTAATTTCTAATTGAGACACCACAAATTAAATTAAGTACGGATTTGAGCTAATGTATCACAATGAAAAGAAGCTACTATTTAGATAATCAATTTTACTAGACTGCTACTGCTAAAGGTCTAGTATGTTTGTTCTCGCTATTGGGTATACCGTATAAAGTCACGCCACTTTAACGCTTACCGTACCTTTTAACGTAATTTTGCTAAAACTCTCTAATATGAAATATCTCTCTTTAATAATTTATTTATAAAACTGGAAGCATGTAAGAATCCACGCATACAAACAATTATGTTGATTCGAAATTTGCAGTTGGTTTTGAATAAAATGAATAAACTTTAGTATACCGAGTTTATTCTCTATTCGATTTAAACCTCGCCAAGATATCTGCATAGTCAGCATAATGGTATTTATGTACTACACGAGATAATACAATTGTTGCTTATAGACCGGGGTCTTATACTATTTTATATACCGATAGGGAAATTTCACATCGACTCATATTATGTTTCCATATAATCCTATATGAATGTATGAACAAAGTTGCCACATCGCTTCGTCGAGAATCGAGCGCTGTTGAGTCACTAGACCCGACTGTGCCTGACTTGCCGCGCCTCTCTTCCACGATACATACATTTTCTGTACTGGCAACTATGTTTGTTTCAATGCATGGTGTTTTCGGCCTATGAGTCCATCACGTATTTCCCTACCCGTATACATATAGTAAGGATGTTGAAAGTTTTTGTTATTGTATCCCGACATGTTATCACCAGCGACATCTATTGTCAAAATGTATTAATGTTTAGTATGTATCTGATGTATGTATTGTGACGTAATAAAAACTAGTCTTGTTCTGGACATAGATCAAACAAGAACTGTTGTTTCTACTTCATAATTCTAATAGGTTATGGGCCCAGAACAACGCCTTTCTTGTTAGTAGTGATCTTAGTGTTGTGTAATTTCGTTTAAGAGCATGGCTATGAACTACATTGCTATAGTGTTCCAAAACTAAAAGGTAGAGAAAACTACGAAGAGTGGAAGTTCGCCGTAGAAAATCTTCTAGTTTTGGAGGGATTGTCACAATGCATCGAAAGTGTAGTGGATGCAGATGATGCCAAGGCTAAAGCGAAATTGGTCTTAACAATCGATGCGTCTTTATATGTGCATATTAAAGAGACAAAGACAACGGTCGATTTGTGGAAAAAATTAAAAACATTGTTTGATGATAGTGGCTTTGCACGGAAAATCACCCTGCTGCGTAATTTAATATCAATCAGACTCATCAATTGCAACTCGATGGCAAGCTATGTCAATCAGATAGTGGAAACAGGCCAAAAACTGGACAGAACGGGATTTAAGATAAGTGACGAATGGATCGGATCGTTATTGTTGGCGCGATTACCGGATAAATTCGCGCCAATGATAATGGCGATCGAACATTCCGGTATTAAAATAACTACAGATGCCATAAGAACCAAGTTACTTGACATGGAAGAGCAAACTGGTAACACTGGTAGTGCTTTTGTAAGTAAAGGTTGGCACTCTAAAAAACGAAATGTCAACAGCAATGTATCTGTCAAAAAGGAAATCAGATGTTACAAATGTAAAGAAATCGGTCATTTTAAAAACAAATGCCCTCAAAAGGATAGTAAATCTAATACAGCAGTTACAAATGCTTTTAGTGCAGTGTTTTTAAATGGAGTCTTCCACAAGTCAGAATGGTACATCGACTCAGGTGCTAGTGTGCATTTAACGCCCAATCAAGAATACTTTGTAGATAATGTTAAAGAGACAGCCATGAAGGAAATAATGGTAGCAAACAAAACCAAACTATCTGTTTTAGGTACAGGTACTATTAATTTAACAACAGTTGTGAACAGTCAGCGATTTGATATATCAGTAAAAGATGTTGTATGTGTTCCTGGATTGACAACAAACTTGCTATCTGTAAGTCAGTTAATTAAAAATGGAAATAGAGTGAAATTTGAGGTTAGTGGCTGTAAAATATTCAATAAAAACAATCAATTGATTGCAACAGCTGATTTAAAAGATGGTGTTTACAAGTTAAATATTGTTGTCGAAGACAATTGCTTATTAACAACATTAACAAGTGTAACGGGTAATACATGGCATCGCAGATTTGGACACACAAATTATGATTACTTGAATAAAACAAAGAAGATAGTAGACGGATTAGTATTAACGGATGAATTCAAAACAGATGGACCAAAGTGCGAAGTGTGTTGTGAGGCTAAGCAATCTAGATTATCATTCCCAAATAGAGGCAACAGAGCTAAGGACTTGCTACAAATAGTACATGCTGATGTATGTGGACCGATGGAGAATTTGTCAATTGGTGGTTCGAAATATTTTTTAATAGTTGAAGATGATTTCAGCCGTATGGTTTTTGTTTATTTTCTCAAAGCAAAGGATGAGGTCTTTGAATATTTTAAACAATTTAAAAGTTTAGTAGAAAACCAGGTGAATAATCAAATAAAAATTTTAAGAACAGACAATGGAGGTGAATTTTGCAGTAAGGAATTTGAAAATTTTTTAAAGACAAATGGAATCCTTCACCAAAAAACAAATCCCCATACACCAGAGCAAAATGGAATGTGTGAACGAATGAACAGAACTGTCATTGAAAAAGCTAAATGCTTATTGTTCGATGCAAATCTTGATAAGAAGTTTTGGGCAGAAGCTGTAAATACAGCGGTTTATCTTCGCAATCGCTCAATTGCTTCAGGTCTAGAAAAGACACCATACGAACTATGGACAGGTGTTAGACCAGATGTCAGTAACCTCAGAATTTTTGGCAGTAAAGCTATGGTTCATGTACCAAAGCAGAATAGGCTAAAATGGGACAAAAAGGCAGTTAAACAAATATTTGTTGGCTATAGTGATAATGTGAAGGGTTACAGGATGTATAATCCCAGCAATAACACAGTTTCTACTAGCCGAGATGTCATCATAATTGAAGACACTGACAAGTATGTCAGTATTGTAACAGCCGAACAGGCAGATCCAGAAGTTTCAGTGAAACTGATGAGTGTACAGATTTAGTGGGAGCTATGGAAGATAATGACAGTGATACAAGTCAGGACGAATCATTCACCAATGATGATGAAGATAGTAATTTTATACCAGATAGAGATGTTGATACGTCAATTGTAAGAAAATCTGACAGAACACCAAAACCGAAAGTATTCGAAGGATATGTTACTTACCTGTGTGCAGCTAGCAGCTTGGACGATGACCCAGTAACACTTGAAGATGCTATGTCAAGACCAGATGCAAGTAGATGGAAGGAAGCGATGAAAGATGAACTGGATTCGTTTGAGGAAAATCAGGCATGGGAAGTGGTTGATGCTCCTAATAGTGGTACGGTTGTGCAGTGCAAATGGGTTTTTAAGCGAAAGTGCGATAGTGATGGTAATATAAAATATCGTTCAAGACTCGTGGCTAAAGGTTTTTCACAAAAGCCTGGTGTAGACTACGACGAAACTTTTTCACCAGTAGTGAGACACTCTACCTTAAGGCTTTTAATTGCGTTATCAGTTAAACTTAATCTAAGTATTTTTCATTTTGATGTTAAAACAGCTTTTTTAAATGGTATCTTAAAAGAAAAAGTTTTTATGATGATTCCCGAAGGGTTTGAACTATCAGATGATAAAAACAAGGTCCTGAGGTTAAAAGAGCTGTTTATGGTTTAAAACAATCGTCAAGAGCTTGGTACGAAAGAATCAATGTTTTCTTATTACAATTAGGCTATAAGAAATCTGAGATTGAACCTTGTTTGTTTATTAAACGCGTCGGTGTTTTAGTTAAAACTTGTTTGGTGTTCAGTGGGTTAAGGAGGCACAATTTAACCATAATTGCCCTTTATGTAGATGACTTTTTTATTTTTAGTAATGATTGTAAAAATGTTGAACTTTTAGAAAAGCAATTAAATTCAGAATTTAAAATAAAGAACTTGGGCGAAGCCAAACAAATTCTAGGGGTTCGAATAAATATAGATAAAACAAATAATTGTATTAGTTTAGGTCAAGAAGGTTATATAGATAACTTGTTAAAGAAATTTAATATGGTGGACTGCAAAAGTGTTAATACTCCCATGAATTTTGTTAATGATGTTAATAGTGACGCTAAAGTTTGTAGCAAAGAAATTCCTTATCAAAAACTGATAGGAAGCTTAATGTATTTAGCTGTGTTAACGCGTCCAGACATTGCTTACACAGTCAGCTATCTGAGTCAGTTTAACAATAGTTGTACAGAGTACAGAGTTGCGCGAAGCGGGTGCTAAGGTATTTAAAAAGAACAAAAGATTATTGTTTAAAATTTACACACGATAATGGTAAATTACTTGGATTTGCTGATGCGGACTGGGCAAGCAATGCGCTTGACAGAAAATCATACACAGGTCTTGTATTCAAACTCTCGGGTGCTGCGATCTCATGGGAAAGCCGGAAACAGAGAACCGTAGCATTATCCAGCACGGAGGCTGAATACATGGCTTTGGCTGAAGCTTCAAAAGAAGCTATATATTTAAAGAATTTAATGCTTGAATTAACTGAGTTTGATTACCCCATTACAGTATTTAATGACAATCAAGGTGCACAGAAATTATCTGTAAACCCAATATTCCATAAACGAACCAAGCATATAGATGTAAAACACCACTTTGTTAGAGAAGCTATCTCTAATAATTTGATCAAAGTTGAATACCTCCCTACAAATAATATGGTAGCTGATATCTTAACAAAAAATTTGTCTACTGAGAAACATGTTAAATTTGTCGAAGAACTAGGTTTACGTGAATGACATGACGTGATAGTGGGAGTGTTGAAAGTTTTTGTTATTGTATCCCGACATGTTATCACCAGCGACATCTATTGTCAAAATGTATTAATGTTTAGTATGTATCTGATGTATGTATTGTGACGTAATAAAAACTAGTCTTGTTCTGGACATAGATCAAACAAGAACTGTTGTTTCTACTTCATAATTCTAATAAAGGATTGCTTCTTATGGACTTAGACATGCTTAGTTCGTAAAAACAAATATAAAGTACTATTTCCTATTATTTACTTTGTAATATTAGTTAAATTTGGGTAATAATTCAAATGTCCGAAAAAACCCGCTACTTTATTGGTACTGCGGGGCATGTATTTGAGAAAATTTTTACGTGATTTACGGCAAATATATAATAAACAAATAATATATAACAAAAAAATAAAATATAACAAAAAAATAATATATCCTGTATATATTATAACACATTCGTCGCATTGTACGACGTTTCAGACAGACAGGTAGGTAGTGTTTGTAAAGGAATATTGTCTGGCAGAAATACAGTTCTGAATAATGAAACTGTGGAAGACATTCAAGTCAGAATGCTCAGAAGTCCGAAGAAACCTGTACGACAGCTATCACAGCAAGCAGGTATTTCAAATTAATCAGTATTTAGCACATGTAACTAAGTATGTTTTGGTTTAGGGGTATCATATGGTTCCTGTCGGAAGGCACTAAAAAAGTCCTGCATATGCGTCCATATAAAGTTTCAGTTGTGCAAAAGTTGTTATTAGTTCATTATGAAAGACGTGTATATTGCCACTGGTTCAACCGCCATTTAAATAAGAATGAGATGCTGGACATCACGTTTTTCAGTGATGAAGCACGGTTCCACCTTAGCGGTTTTGTTAATTCATAGAATTATCGCATATGGTCCACTGAAAATCCCCATGAATTCAGAAAAACTTAACTGCATCCGTTAATATTGGAATTTGGGTTGCCATGTCACGTAGAAAAATAATTATTGGTCCAATATTCTTCAACGACAATATAAATGCACACAATTATCGACAACAGATCTTAGAACCATTTTCAAAACAATTGCATCTCGACGAACTACATAATGGATACTTCCAACCGGATGGTCCCACAACTACAGTAAATGAAACAATAAGGTTCCTCGAAGAATTTTATGATAACGGATTAGAGTAAGCAGGAATCTGTGCCCCCTCGATCAGCTGATCTTACACCTTTGGATTTCTTTTTGTTCGGATATTTAAAAATTATCATATACAGAAATCCTCTACATACTATTGAAGCACTGTAGCAAGCCATTATTGATGCAATTCGACCAATCTCTCCAGAAGTATTAATTAAAGTCTCCGACAATATGAAAAGAAGTTTTTATTGACAATGAGAGGTTATGTTGTATATTCCTACGTCTATGTATAGTTCGTTTCACCATATTCAGTATCCTTGGCAGGCTTCAAACTTTGTTGCTCGCACAGTATAAACATAATGTAGTAAAACCTGGCGGATTTACCTAAAAATATAACTTACTCGTTTTTGAAATTGCAATCAAAACAGCAGAAGATTCTAGAATTATTATACATAAAATACAGTTACACAAACGAATATCCCTTATTAATGCTTTATCGTTTTGTCTCAAATAATCGACAAGTACATATAAGTGCATGAGAAAATACTCAGAGAATACATACCTACTATTGGACTACGAAAATACCATTTTGTATTAAACTTGCTACGGACAATTATCTCTGGTATGCACCGTTGTGTGTTGATACTTAATCTAATATATAACACACAACTTCCACAAATTATAGCTTTTGGTGTGTTATACTGTATAGGTGTATGTACATTAACGAATGATTAATTACAGCTATAAATTATTAGCCGGTATTGAAACAATAAATTCAATGTAATTTAATCGTATAATTACTAGATTTTCTTGCCTTCTATTTTAAATTATTACTTTAGGATAGATAGATCTACTGTCGTTAAAGTCTTACACCTTACGTTAGAAAGACTTATACCTAACTCGCTAAATAAATACTATACAAGGATATCTGAAATGTTACCAATCTTAGACAGAAAATGGCAATTGATGTTTTTAAAAATTTTTGATTCTTCAACATAATCTCCTTTAATACGAATGCAGTTCATCAGGCAATGTTCCGGTGCCATTATCCCGTTTCTGTAGTATAGTGTACGAATTTCAGTTTGGAGATTAATGTCGGAGCGAACTAAATGCGGTGAAGAGTAGTTCAACTAGAAACAGTAAAAAATCCCTGAAAGCATACCAGTCAGAGATAAAACTATACATCTATAATCGTGCAAAAGCTTCAATAATTATTGTATTACATAAACAAGTAAAAAATTTATAACAAATAGCTGCAGTTGTAAAAAGCATCATTAAAACAATAACTATAATCCAACAATACAAACAAAATAATCGTGTCGATAATAAAGCTTGTAGTGATTTTTAGATCGGATAGATGATTGGTTTATGGTTTAGCGCAAACCGAGTACAGAACTACACAAACAAAATTTAAAATCCACTGTGAAGCCTACAGATTGTCGGGTTATACTTTGGGGCAGTACATATGTCACACAACGATATCGAACTCACAAATGTCGGCGACTAGGTAGTTAAAATCGAAAAATCATGGTGTAAAATACATACATGGTGATAGTCGAAACTAGATACAATGGAGAAAGCACTATTAGAAGATTTATCAAAAATTTTACAAATAATGCAGCAAACACAACTGGAAAATGTAAAAACATCACAAAAGAGTCAGCACGGTAGCAATCATAATTCGCTGAATTTACGCGGGGTACATTTACGACCATACGATGAAGCAAATGTATCATTAAATACAGATATTGAACTGATACTGACAATAAAAGAGTACAAATGTGTTCAAGTTTCAATTCACCCATTTTCTCTTCTCTAAACGAATGTAAAAGCAACAATTGTTAAACGATTCAAATCAAACGTCGAGAGCCACAGAAATGTCATTAAAACAAATTGTCCTGATAGCATATTGTTCTCATAAGTAGGTCGATAATATAGAAAATTCCCCTTGTATGTACATAAATGAAACTGAAAACCTATACAAGCGAAATTATGGAACCAGTAAGGGTGGCTGAATTTCAAATTTAATGCAGAAATTAAGCATTACAAGCAGATATTGTATATCATAAATGGGAAAGTTGATGCTATTTTTGGAAGGAGCTGGTTAAATAAAAATGCTCAATTATGAAGGTACTATTAAATTACAATATGACAATATTATTGTGTTGAATATTGAATTACTGTAATCGAATATTAATAAAAGATGTAGCTATTTGTAGATAGTATTCCAAAAACATAAAAACACCTTATTTAAGTTCTAGTTGCTTACGTACGTCAAAAGCCAACACAAAATTAACCTATGAGAAGAAAACAATTATGGAGTTACTGATGTTTGCCTCAAATCTGTCTTGACTGCAGGTGATGTATGATTAAAAACTATTAATTTTTCGAAGAATAATATTGGCGAATCACATTAAACTGCGCTCATGAAAGATAGCAAAAATCGGAATTCCTTTTACAAAATGTTGTACTCCTGAAAATTTACGAATGTTAAATGCAAATGCTGAGAAAAGTATGGTGGAAATTTTTAAACAATCTCTTTAATTTTTTTTGGTTTTCTATTAAGTTTATTATAATTATCTGAATCGCTTAAAAAATATTCGCGTTCAATACGATTTCACAATAAGTCACAATACAAAAATTTACTAGAAAACAGTTAGCCAAATATCTCAAACACCGTTAGTTCTTTCATATGAATACCATACATAAAGTGCCTCTTATTTTTCATATAGATTCAAAATAAATGATATAGGATCTCAATAAGAAAAACAAAGTTGCCTTCCATCTGGAGGAAATGGAAACCTGTAGAATCAACATTATCTTAGGTTTGTAGATTTTGAGAAAACAAGACACATGAAATAAAAAAAAATCAATTATCTCTCTTATCAACCAAGATATTAGACTTCCGCGTACTAGATGGGCATCCTGTATATTACTACAAACATTTTGTTATGTCTACTATAATGCTACCGTTGATTATGCAATATCTTGTGTTGTATACTTCCACAATATTGTAACTACAACCATCTACCTAAAACTAAATAAAACAACAAAAACAAAAATAATACAACTACAAAAACTTGATTCATGTTACTTTCATTCTAGTAAGATTTATGATCGAACTTATTACATAACCAACAACTGTGGTGAGTATTACGACAACCTATTTACTACAAATTTATTCTGTCCTTTACCACTGCGTTTTTCTCTGTGTGATTTTATCGATCCTTTGTTTTGTTATTAGAAATACGTATTTTTAAGAAAATGAGGCTCCTTATTGTCACTGCATCGCAGAATCATTGGATACTGAAATTTTTTTGCTTGCACGTTCATCCGATTGAACACCCTGCAATTTGTTGATACGCAACAGGTAATCGAATAGAAATGCATGGAAATTAACAATAGTCAAGTAATGTTGAGCGAAGAGTTAGTTTTGAAATAGATTGATGAATTGATGATGGAACGTTTCTTATAATTTTCCATAAATACCTATTACTTATTATTTACTGATATGTATGAAACTGTTATAACATGTATTGAATACATAAATTTGGGCCTGCTTAATTATTCATAGAATTAATTAAAAATAAATTAAAAGAATTTAATGTTGCTTCAACAAATGTTGCCGGCATAACATTGAATAGAGCTTCTGTAGATAATAAAGGACACGATAAAATGAATAAATAAAAATTGTTAGCAAACAGTACCATATCATCATATTAGAAACATGATTAAGTTTAGAATATTACGGAATGTATTTTATAATAGTTACAAAATATTTTGTCACGGTTTTTAATAGTACCTAATTGTTATATATAATTATTGTTTCAATTACAATATGTTTCTTAAGTGTAAATACCTACTTAGAAAAAATAACAGTAATTGTTTATAACTTTACTACAGTTATATCTTTATTATTATTGCTAATACTACTTTCAATATTCTTTTTACAAAACACAAAGTAATAATTTAACTCTTACTTAAACATATTATATGTTATTATTGCTCATATCCAAAAAAGTATCTTACGGCCAGTCAAAAACAAATTATCATTTAATTTTATAATGGCATAATTGGTACGTTATCTATATATCATTACCAATAATCACGCTAGTTATTACCTACTATCTGCAGCACATCAGTTTGTAATAGTACTTGTACAATGTTCGTGCTCCCATAAGTGTTAGCAACCGCAGTAACACCTGCTTGTCGTAATATGTAATAAGTAACAACCTTACGCGTACTTATCCAGTCATTTACCCCGTTCAGCTGCAAATTACAAGTTCCAAGTAATAAGATCATTTATATCTACAGGTATGCATAACAAAAACTATCTCATTTTCGAAACAAGTCTATTTTCAAAAAGCTAATAACGAAAGTAATTGCGTTTTAAAATCATGTGTCTCAATACTTTATCTAACCAAAGGTACTCGGCAATAGTTATGTAGTACCTGGCTATTACGACTAAATAGGGCATCTGCCATAGTAAAATAACTAAACAGTTACTGGTTTTGGTACTCTTTAGTACCATTACGTCGAAATTCTTGTCCGAAATCTGAGGAAACAAAATATATACAACACAATATTTTGAAGTAGAGATCATGGCATTTTTAAACTCATTTATCTTATACACAGTTTAAGAAAATTATTCAATTATAATGTATTTCTGTACAAAAAAATATTTCTCCCAATATATATGTATGTACGTCATACGGTAAGGTCGCTTAAGAGTACGCGCTGTGCAAGAGTACGCACTGCAGTGATTTCACTGATAGACGTGATGTTCCGGAATCTTAGTGTGTGCGCAGTGAAAAGTAACGTGTGTTTAGTTTATATACGAAATTTGAGTAAGTACTCAGGCGAGGGAATTGCGCAAGTTATTAGTGAGTATATGTTTTTAGCACTTGATGTAATTTTACAACATTGTTAATTTAATTTTAAAAGTTTATAATCACTTCAAGTAACATAACCTTTACCTTATCGCATGGTTCATTCAATTTAATACACCGTCTCGCTTCCTCACCTTAATACTAGGTAGCTCTATTTCTTTTACGTTACATTTAAAGATTTAATGCATAGTGTTCAAGAGTACGCAAAGGATTAGTGATCAAGAGCACGCGTGCGTACTCTTGGATGATGCCACCTATATTGTTTAAACGACACTTTGCTTCAGATATGGGTCGGTACAAGAGAAAAACTGAACGCAAACTGCAGTTTAACGAACAAATGTTTACGGAGATCAAACAAAAATTAACTGAAGGTTACTCAAAGCGAGCATTAGCGGACGAATACGGAATACATGAAGCAACATTACGAAAACGTTTAAAAAATAATAGCATTCCTACTTCTCTTGATAGATACAAACCAGCATTTTCAACAGAGATGGAAAACCAGTTAGCTGATCACATTAAGAAACTGGACTCCTTATTTTACGGTATTACTTTAAAGCAATTACAAATTATCGCGTTTCAATATGCAGAAGAAAATAAATTAGAACATCGATTTTCAAAAGAAAAAGGCATGGTTGGTAAAGAATGGACAATTTTGTTTTGTCAGCGCCATAGTTTGTCTGTTAGACAACCTGAACAAACAAGCTTAGCTCGCATTATTGGTTTTAACAAAGTTCAAGTCGATAGATTCTTTCTAAACTTAAGAAATATGCTTGAAACATATCATTTTTTACCGAACTCAATTTTTAACATGGACGAGACGTCTGTATTAACAGTCCCTACAAAAATTCCGAAAGTTATTTCCCCAAGAGGAAAAAGGACAGTTGGTAAAATTGTAAGCGGAGAACGAGGCCAACTTATAACAGCAGTCTGTTGTGTAAGTGCTGGAGGAAACTATGTACCTCCAGCACTTATTTTTCCTAGAAAACGGCAAAAAATAGAACTATTAAATGGAGCACCACCTCAGTCAATACTTATGGTGTCTGACTCAGGATTTATCAATTCTGAATTATTTGTAGAGTGGTTGAAACATTTTCAAAAACACGTCAGTGCTTCTTTAGAGCAACCAGTATTATTGATTTTAGATAATCATTCTACACACATCAGCTTACCTGCAGTACTATTTTGTCGTGCGAATGGTATACATATGCTCAGTTTGCCACCGCATGCTAGTCATAAACTGCAACCGCTCGACGTTGCAGTGTTTGGACCACTAAAAACTGCATACGCAAAAGAAGCAGATAATTGGCTAGTTTCACATCCAGGTCGCACCATAACGCAATATCAAGTCGCAGGTCTATTTGGAAATGCATATAACCGCATTGCTTCAATAGATAAAGCTTGCAAAGCATTTAGTGCTACCGGAATTTGGCCATTTAATTGTGACGTTTTTACTGAGGAGGACTTTGCCCCTTCTGGTGTGACAAATCAGGAATATAACGATAAAACAACACCTAAACCACCAACAACAACTGAACAAATTAATAATGATGCTCAATCAACATCAACAGCAACTGGATCAACTGTGCAAGTAAACTCAGATGATATTGGTCTGCAAACAAACGACCCTACGGTAGTAACCGAAAATGTTGAAATTGAGTTAGAAAGTGAAAACATCTTAGAAGAACTGCTTGCTGTTCCCTCCACAAGCGGAGACAATTCTGTGAGAGTTTTAGCTTTTGTGCCTCCAGAAAAAATTTGCCCCACTCCAAAGGCAACAGCTATTGTTAATAAACGAAAAAGAGCTGGTAAAAAATCAGAAATTCTTACTAATTCTCCTTATAAAAATGGACTCTTAGAAAAACACCCGAAAAATAAACCTAAAGTAATAACTAAAAGCAAAGCTAAAAGAGGCGTTACAAAAAAATTAAAATTCGACAATGCAAAAGATAAAGATGATGGAATATGTTATGGTTGTGGAGAAATATATGGGACTCCACCAGAATTTGATTTAATTCAATGTTATTCCTGTAAAGCGTGGTGGCATGAAATATGTACAGCATACACTGGATCAGGACCATTTATTTGTGATTTTTGTGAGCAAAATAAATTATACTCGTTTCATTCCATACATTTATGAATTATTTTATTTTTTATAATTACTATAGGTTTGTTAATTTTAAGTATTTATGTATTTTGATACAATAAATGTATTTTACTATGCTTGCGTACTCTTGTATGTACGAAAACGTACTCTTAGACAGAACGATGTCTAAGAGTACGCAACTGCACTCTTGCAAGTTTTTCTGCATTAAAAATTAGTGATTGGAGGAAAACATATTTCTTGATTGGCTTTGTAAAATATAATATGCATACTGTATATTGCATTACGGCTTTCGGTATTTGAGACTCACTTCACATAAATATGAATTTTTCTAAAAAAAATGCGTACTCTTACCTGACCTCACCCTATCATTAAAAAACTAAAACTAATAGTCTTATTCTGTGAAGAATTGTCTATATTCGCATGTGTTAAATACTTTATAACTATTAAGCAATTCGTTCGTAAACTTCTTTTTCTGACTTATTTTGCCTTTACCCTCTTTTTCTGAGTGACTTATACCACGAGTGATATACCACCTAGACTAAAACAATGACTTTCTATTTAAGAAAAATAACATATTTAATAGTACTATCATATCTTCCTTCGTCTTGCACAATCATGTCAAAAAGTTTGTTGGAATAAAATTGCAGTTTATTGCACTATATCTAGAAAATTGCTCAGGACATCTTGTTTACATTCCCTAGATCATTTTCCGTTACTTCTTAATTCGATTTCGAACAGAGATAACTCTTCTAATAATTTCGAAACTGTAGTTTCGTCAATATTATGTATCTTTGCTGGTAATGGAGATCTTTCAACATTATTTTGCTTAGAGGTAGACGGTAAAATATTCAAGCTAATTTCAAGCTCCATATTTATGCCCTCATTATCATTATTATCTGAGACATCAGTATTTTTGCTTATTCAATTTATCCAGTCTGGGAAAATCACGTCATAAAATCTCTTGCCTTGATACGGCCGCTCGGCCCCTCCATGTTGTTCTCTGTAAATACTCTATAAATAATAAATCATTTAGATTTCATGTTATAACAATGCTGCTAAAGATTTATTTGTATATCGCTTTTAAGGCTTTAAGAAAATGACGGGAAATTCTATCTATAATAATATTTAATAATAATATAATAATATAATTTTGTTTTAATTTAGATGCAAGATTTGTTTTAATTAAAAAGATAGTTGATAAAAGAATACTACACTATAGCTATTGTCGCACTCTTGCCGACGTACTGATATTTTTAATATACAAAAAGTAAGAAAAGTAGTGTCGTATAAGGTTAAGCTTTAAATCAAAACTGTGGCTGTCTTACTTTTGTATAATTACAAATGTCAGAACTAGGCAACAGCGTGACAGTTACTGCTGTAATTTCCTTTTATTAATTATTTTTGCAACTTTTAAAGAACCAAATCAAAATTTCAAAAACATTTACTATTATCAAATATGAAGGAAACTTCCTGCTATTCCCCATAAGCCGCACAAATCTTAAAACGAAGTCCGGTATGAAATGTAGAATGGCATTATTTATGACAGATTTAATATTTATCCTTTTTGGAAAAATATATAGTAAATAGGGAAGGATGTTAAGATTACTTGTAATAATATAATAGGTATTTATTTTAATGTGTAATCAATTTTTAATTGCCTAATATTATGAACTATGGCTGTTCATAGAACATATTACAAAATTTGTTGGGAAACATTATAAATAAAATGGATAACATCTGTTTTTTGAGGGCAATGAGAAATTTAAAGAAATCTTTGTAATAAAAATAATACCTACCCACTTCTTAACAGCATGTAGGTACAATAAAGAAATGAGGGCGAGCATTTATTATTATCTGCTAATGGTAAAAAGCAGTTCTTTACCAACAAAATAATAATAATGGGCAACTACAAATTTCTTACACCCGAAATAATGTTCTCGGAGAAATAAAATCTTTTTTCAATGCTTTGTATGTACTGACTAATAATTATGATGTACAATCAGTCAATTTTCCAAAAAACCAAAGCGTTTACTATTAGAAATGAAACCCAGACGATCGTTCCCAAAGGGCTGTATTACCCTTAATCGGTAGAATATTATAATTAGTAACACCGTCTATCTCCCTTCCTAGGCAATTCAAACATTTTCCACTGTAAGAAATCTTTAATTAGGTTAGATGGTACCTTCGTTTTTTTAACAATTGTGCACAGAATTGTCCAAAATCTGGTCCAAATGCGAAAAAATTATTTTTCTGAGATAAAATTTGCTTTCTTAACGATCTTTGCTCACATTTAAACATTTTGACAATTCAAACATTTTCCACTAGTTGTTTTTGATTAGAAATCTTTATTCATTTCGACATCATTTGTTTAACTTACTTTCTATCGTATCCAAAGAATTTATGACAAACTTTAATAGCAAAACAAATTGGTACATCTTTCTCATATCCATTAACCATTCTTTCGAAAACAATAATCTGTTAATATTTTGGTTAGTATGTAAAGTACCTAAAATAAAGCGAAAAAGAAATTTGTTTTAACAAATTGTGGCTTCTTCACAGAATTGACGTCAACAACAAAACCTTCTGAATTTTATAAATAGCTTTTTTCCAAATAGAGTGGGTAAAATATCGCGATTGAGATTTTGAAATCAAATGTGGAAAATAGCGATGAGAAAATTATGTTTTATCTGGCCAGATATCCAATTTCCTCAATAGTTTATCAAGTTCACCATGGAGATTGAAAATAACGGCTTGCCTTTCCTTGATGTGTTAACGATGGTCTTTAGGTCACTCCGTGTGGAAACCCACACATACCGACCGATTTTCAAACATTTTGACAATTCATTGTATAGTCTCCATACCTCTATCACATCGGTAGAATTCTCCAACGGCTGTACACATCGCGCGATCTCAATTTCCCAACCCGAAATTTTCAGGATAGTTGTTTTTGATTAAGATACCGGCAAATTCTTCCTTCGCCCAAGACTTGGAATTCCCTGTGACTGTGGCTCAAAAAAACTGGATCCTAGAATCAAGGAACACCAACCAACACACTATTCAACATTTCGATACGGGCATCATTTGTTTAACTGTTGTACTCTCATCGCTATTTTCCACGAAAGGTAAGGGAAGCTATCTCAATCAAAGAATTTACCCGTGACAAACTTTAATAGTCCATCTTCTCCTTGTCAAACAAATTGGTTACATCTCACCTTTTTGCTCAAGAAGCCACTTACATTAGTGGCGAAACATTAACCATTTTTGCTTTATTTTATTTTGTATTATATATATGTACTTTACTATGACGCGGTCAAAACACTCATATATCGTGTTAATATTTTACCTTTTGTTTGAATCACATTCCACCATAATTTGACTTATTTTACAAATAAACTGGTATAAACTTGCGCAAACCAAACTCACATTAATGTATTGCTAAATCTCATAATTTTTTTGTTTCATGAATACATAAAATAATACAAATGCATGCTTGTGCTGGAAAGTTTTGATCTTATTATTTCATGTATTTGGATTAGGGTAGAATCTTTTTTTGCGCTTCCATATGGTAATCCTCCTCTGCGATTGAGTTGTCCTCTCTATAAGTATATTTAGTGGGATATGCTTTTTATCTGACTCATTGATCTCTGTTGTTCCTTATATATGGTTGTAATGTATAATTGTAAATCTCACTAATTGCGACATACTAAATCTTGTTACAAGAGATTTCTATTTTCAAAAACTAGAAGAATGATCTGATTCTGCTATAATAGAAGTATATCTTTGTATAAGCTAAAATATTTGAATTTCTAGTGTGTAAACATTTTATTCTAAAGTTTTTTATTATCACTTTTGTCTTTTGCGCTGGATGTAAATGATTTCGGAGAATGTGTATCCGTAGGGGCTCCTACTGCTGACATTTTCTATGAACGAGTCACCACTGAACCTAATATGTTTAAAAAATATGATTTCGACGAGCGAAGAAAACATGTGAAGCAATGGCAGAGAGAGTGACCTCGCCGGCCAGGAGAGAAAGAACTTTCTTTGAAACAAAAAGTGATAAAAATGAAGATTACAAAATACGAATCTGTACTGTACTAGATACGAGAATCGTTATTTCTAATATTTCTAATATATGTATTTATCTCAGTGTGACTGATATTAGACATATAACAAAAACTAGATATCAATTTATTTTGATAAATAAAGTTATATTAAGTAGATCATTCGAAATAACTTCGTCATAATTTTCCTATTATAAATTGTAACATTATAGCATAGAAACCTGCGGTATATTAATTTCGAAGAGAGGAGTATAGGGTTCTCGAAGGCAATGCCGACAAGGATTAAACAAAGTACCAGAAAGACATTTATTTCTGTGCTGACAGTGTTGATCTCAGAAAGATACAGAATACCACACAGCTTGAGACGACGGGTGTCCAGTCTAGTCTACATCCACCACTTTAAACTGTACTACATAAGGACGATATAGAAAACCTGAGGATCGCTTATATCCCGGCCAGCGTTCCATCTTGACACTAAACGTAGCTATTTACATGATACAGGTGAGGTGCAGTCAAAACACGCGGCTATCCTTTTCCACTTTCGAATCGCCGCCTCTTTTGTTAACCATTTCGAAGATATATTCTGTAATTTCTCGTGATTGTAGAATAGTGCAGAGGATCTCCAGTATATTCTGGCGTCTTACGGTTTTAGGTGAAGGCTAATCGTATATTTCAAGGACACATTTAACGGACTCGTTAAAAAATGCACGTCTTCGGTATTAGTGCGAGATAGGTTATACATTCAATGTCAATGTCAAACGATAATTACCGACGTACATTGAAGAGTTTGCTATTTGTGTTTACGTATAACAAATCACATACTGCATCACTCAAACTGCTGACTAGTTGAATAATACATTATAAAGATATACGACTTCCTACCTGTATACTATCTACAACGGCCAGATTCCTTTACATGTAATATTACATATGTTTATTTTGAAATCGTAATCTGTACCATTTTTTCATAATTGCTTTGTTTTCAGGCATTATAAACTTTCCATTTTTGCTTAGATTAAAAGAAGAAGATTATTTTGTTTGTTTTATTTCAT